>SNQJ01S0120451.1:22898-50083 GCA_010110895.2 Picea sitchensis | reverse complement strand
GACAAGGAAATGTATTCCATTGTACAAGTTTGTCGTCAATGGAAAATGTTCCATTCTGGGAAAGGAGACAATCATCCACACTAATCACAAGCCTCTGTAGTTCATACAGACATAGGGTAAGTTGCAGAATGACCGCCATCATAAGTGGTCCACCTACCTGCAACAGTTCCATCTCAACATCAATTATAAGACAAGGAGCACAAATCGTGTCATTGACTGTCTCAGTCGACCTCCCGTGGCTGCACCCACCACCATGCTCCATTCATGTGGGCATGAGACATCTGAGTGGCTCCAACTTTATCAACAAGATCCGGACTTCAACACTACTTATCAGCTCTTGGGAAGAGGCACGGATGTCACTGATTTTCACATTCAAGATGAACTGTTATGCCATTTGGGCCATCTTTGTGTTCCTGGAAGCAAGTGTGCCATTTTGATTTGGGAGGCTCACTAAAGTCAGATGGTAGGACATTTTGTCATGGAGAAAACTATGGACGTTCTACATAAACATTTTTATTGGCCAAAACTTCGATATGACGTCAGCAAGTATATCAGATCTTGCACTGCCTGTGCCATTTCCAAGCCAACGATCAAGAAGCAAGGATTATACACCACCATTCCTACTCCCGAGAGGCCTTGGGAATCCATCTCGATGGATTGCATGTCTGGCTTTCCTTCCACCAAGCAAGGCAATGATTGTGTATTTGTGGTAGTTGATCGGTTTTCGAAGATGGCCATTCTCACAGCCCGCAAGAAGAGCATCACAGTGGCATATACTGCTAAGCTCTTCTTCGAACGAGTGTGGGTCCATTTTGGGATACCACAGACCATCATCTTTGATAGGTACAATAGGTTCCTCCACACATTTTGGTCGAGTCTCTGGCCACTGTTGGACACCAAGCTAACTAAATCCACTGCTTTCCACCCCCAAACCGACGACCAAACAGAGGTCGTCAATCAGATGATTGTGCACATCCTATGCATTTACAACTCTAAGCATCCATGTACATGGGATGAGAGTCTTCCCTATGTTAAAAAAATCTACAACATGGCTCTCCATAGCTCCACCAACCATAGCCCATTTCAGGTGGGGCTGGGATTCCAACCCTTGGGTCCCATTGTTGTTGGACTACCTATTGCAACCACATAGGACGAATATTCCTATGTTCAGTCTAAGGTCGACAAAGTCACCAGGTTCATTGAGCGGATTCAGTACATCCGTCAACAGGTCCATGAGATTTTGCAGAAAACTAATGCTAAGTACAAGCAGTGCCATGATCAACACCCGGTACTGCACCAATTTCAGGTGAGAGACAAGGTCTGGTTACATTTGAAGAAAGAGCGCCTTATAGGGCCCCATCAAAATCTCCTCCCACTTCGTTATGGGCCTTACACTATCACCAAGGTTGTGGGTATCAATTCTTTTGAGCTCAACACTCCACCCTTCTTTGGCTTGCACCCAGTGTTCAGTGTGGACATCCTTCAACCATATTTCCCACCATTATTGGACACCTCAAAGATCGATGAACAACTGACACCAACATATCTCAACCTTGACTGCATGGAACATGCATCCACTGATCAGATAGTGGACACACAGGTCAAGGGCACTCGCCAACAGAGGATCCAACTTTATCGGGTTGTCAAGGCATGGCAACTCCTACACCAAGGCAAGTGGCTCACCCGTTTCCAAATTTAGCAGAAGTTTCCTCACATGATGGGGGAACTCAACACAATGGATACCATTGCTTCCTAAGGTGGGAGGATTGATCTAGGTGGATATTGGTGGCCACCCACCTATTCCAACTGGCTCCTCTTGACAGTTTTTAGTTCAACGCGTTCTTTTGTACTTATTTTTAATTGTAGGTTCTACACTTTCGAGACTGTCTGAATCCCTACACATCTTGTAGGTGGACACTGGTGGCCTCCTACCTAATCCAACTAGCTTATTTTGGAAATTTCATGTCAGCATATCTTTATGTATTTCCAAAGCCGTTTTGGGGCCCTAAACAATGGTTTTTTTTTTTGTCTTGCCACAATTATATTGTAGACGGAGTTAGAGTTTTACAGCATAATGTGTATTTCTCTAAAATACCTTTCCAACAGGCTATCACGCGCCTAAAATGGAGGTCGTATGTAAAAGTTATTACCTCGGGAAGTTGAGGTAAAAATTTATCCATCGGGGCCAACATAACTTTTGGTGTTTCATCTCCTAGGGTTAGGTTTTTAGATGTCTAGGGTTTTTGCATTCACGAGTAATGTTAAAAAGGCCTATGGAGCCTGATTGTAATCATTTTGCTCATACAAATGCAAGTAGCAGCCACATCTCTTCTCAGAGATAGCTACCACCATTCGAGGAAGTTGTTTTCAATTCCGCAGTGTTACAATTTCATCTTATTTTATTTCTTCAATAGAAGTTATTGTTCACTAGATATATGTTGTTGTTCTATGTATCTCCGTGTTATTGTATTCAGCCTGTTATTCATTTCGCTCCGCTCATAAATCCGAATCAGAGCGACCCAAAAAGAGGTTTCCTTGACTTGGTGGGAACCCATGATAATCCCATCATCCTCGATAAAGGCCCACAACCTTTGAGCACAACGCAAGATGACTGGAAAGAACATAAATAACCTATAGAAGACAATGTTCCACCTCATGATACTTAATTTTTAGGTTCTCTATTCAGTTACACTATATTAATTCAAGTTGCTATTTCCTTTTTCATACATATAGTTATTTGTAGACAAGTATATAGCTCATTAATTATGAACAATATGGACAAGTATTATTATGCTCAATTGATAAAGGACCTAATTTCCTCAGAGGCAAGACTCCACTAGATACTCGTGTAACTTTTTGTACATTGATTGTATTTTTTAACTTAAAAAACTAAAAATATTATAAATTTGTACATATGTTTGTTGATTTGATGTGATGACATAGACATGTTAGTTCGTGTAATGACGTCATCACATATTTTAAGACAACCATAGATAAATGAATATATAAAAAATAGGAATCCAATTAAAAGTGAGAATTCTATGTGTATAAATATAAGCCTATATTGATATTTAGCGTAAGGTGGTAGTGTTGAGAGATCGAAAGAAAAGCTATATGAAATCCATCCAAATTTCAATTTCATAGCAATATAAAAAATTGCTCTCAATAGATGGTAAAAAATTCGTGGAGAGGAAAACCTGCCCTAGGGAACTGATGCGTATGTTGTTGAATAATCTATGTGGCTATGTTATCGTTGTTGGACACTGCAACCAAACATGTGTTTAAAATATCATAAAAAGAGAAAGTTAATGTCACACCTATATTCGTTGAACCTTTGCCTTTGGCCAGGTGGTGAGCAATAGGATCCTATGCTTACATTATCGAAGAAGGTGGAGAAGATGAAAGTTCAAGTTTCCAAAGAAGGTGGAGAACATGAATATAATGTTTATGGATCTGGTAGTTGAGGTGTCTCTATGAAAATTTAGTCATGATTTTATTAATAGGGAAATAATTACACCGTAGGTGTTTTTAAGGGGAGGTTCGTCTTGAGGCTTTGTTGTATGTCCAAAGTCTCTAAAATTTTTCCATCTATTACCATCTATTCATCAACAATCCACCATTTACCTCTCTCCAGGCGGTTTTTTTTTCACCGACTCCCAACGACAACTTCCAAACGACTTCTTCATCGTCTCTCCACGTGTCATGTTCTTCACCGACTCTAAGTTGCAGCTTCCATGCGACTTCTTCATCCGTGTCTACCCTTTGTTTCCAAAATAAATTCCAATACCTATTCATTTTTGTCTGCATTGCGCGACTGATCTATGCCTTCCTCCCATGGAGTTTCATGTGATTTCATTCTTATGAGTTCGCCAACTAGACAAAGGAGGGGAGAACAGAGGTTACGATGTCCCTGTGGAAACATTAAATCATAACCCTATTTTTTAGCGATTTAGGTAAGGAAATAAGCCACCTTGAAATGACCTATCCAATGGGACTGACCAGGAACTTCAAATCCAATTTGATATCCTCTAGGCACAGATCCTATTCCAGGCACTAATCCTCAATTTGCGGAGAGCATCATCTCGAAGCAGTAGAGACCTTGACGCTCGGAGCTGGCATAGGCATCAACCAAATATATAGTTATAGGCAGGGTTGGAAGTGTATTATGGGATAAGCCAGAGCCGTTAAGCGTTCAAAATTTGATCCGAACACAACCTTTTGTTGCAGCATCTTTTAGCCATTTTGTGGTGCTTTCTCATGTGTAGGCTCCGACAACACACTATGTTTAGATCTGAATCGGAAGGAGGAAGTTACAAGCTATGTGTAGGTCAGGCTCTATAAAGGCTCTATAAAGGATCCAAACACACCCTCAAAACCCCTGTAACAACACCATCTCAGATTTGGAAGGTTTCATTTATTATTATTATTATATAAGTAAAAGTATTCATTGATCTCGAAATATGCTTATTCGAAAACAATAGGTTGTAATTTGAGTACCTGCATATTAAAGGATGTTATGCTAAGCATTCATTCAGAGTGCACCAACAACTTTGGGGACGTCGTCACATAGGTCAATTTCACTTCATTCATTTCCCCGTGACTTGTATTTGTTGTATTAATGCAATGTTGTGAAAGTATTTTTTATTTTGTAGGTGAGATCACAAGGCATTTGGTTTAATTTCAGTGTCATTTCGCCTCATGGATTTTTAAGGCGATCGTCAATTTATCCCCAAATTTATTGTATGTATGAATGCGATTCTGTGTAGCATCCCCAAATATATTGTATGTATGAATGCACTTCCATGGCAGATGAGGAGGAAAAGTCTCTTGAAACCTTTTGTGCAACATTTAGTTACTCAGAATGGAGGATATGGATGGAATGTTTTGGTTCTATGTAAGTAATTAATGTACGTAGTGTGTTTCTTTACAACCCAGACAGGACTAAGATTATGTTATTGTCATTGGTGCTCTAATATGATATAAATTAGCAACTGAAAGTGGCGTATCACAAGGTAAAGATAAATTAGCAACTGAAAGTGACATCCCACATGCTAAAGATAAATGAGGCACTGAAAGGAACGTGTCACAAGTTAAAGTTTTGGGTGATGTCGAAATAAAGTTTTCGAGTAATACAGACCTGAAAATTCGTGGATGCTTCATTGGAAGATATGTGTAATCCTCCACCTCACTTTTTTCCTACATATCATATCAAAATACCATACATGCACTTGGAAGCAAATTTTAGATGTTTTGTATGATTACATGGCATTTTAGTAGAGAGCTTTTTTATTTCGAATTTCGTTTTTTTTTTTTTTTTTTTAAATTTAAAATACAGAAAATTGACATTTTTAAAATATTTAAACATTTTTAATGAGATTGTTCATTTGATTTGTCATTTAATACATATATACGATACAACTTCTAGAAGATACATGTTTAATGTATTATAAATAATCATATTCTCAATTTGATTTTGATTCAATTATATAATGTGTTTTCAATATATAAATTTATATATTGATTTTGTCCTCATTTATAAAGTTTTTGTCTAGATACTTGTTTTGAAGACCGACTTTGAAATATTAACGACATAAGTGTTCTATGCGAAGGTTTTTCCATACTGCAGGTTAAAGTTTAATTCTTTAGTCTTTCTGTGTTTTTTTTCAACCTTTGAATTTTTCGTTTACTATTGCCAATCGAGAGATCAAATTGCCCTTCTTCACCCTTTAAATGTTACATTCTCAAACTATGAAGAAGAGATCATTTCATAGGAGTATAGGGTCTTCTTCGCCATATTCCACCTCATGGGAGCCAAAGAAGAAGGGAAAACCCCAATTGATTTCTTCACTTGCACTCTCATGGAGGCCCAGGAGTCCAACAAGATAATGGAGCACATAGACAAAGACAATTTTGCCTTGGATGGCTTAAATCTCGGACAACCCCTAAGGATTCAACGCGCAAGACCTATTTCACTACTTTCGATTTTCAGTGCTATAGAGAGAATGTACCCTTCATGAAATTGATTGGGAATATTAGTTTTCTAGGATACAAAATAATTGTAAACTGAACTTAAACTTGAAGGCAAAGAATCGGGACAACAATCCAAGGATTCTGTAGGATGAAGTGATTTCATTTTTCTTATGCAGAGAGGGAAAGGAAGAAATATGTAAGGATCAATAAGAAACCAATATGGCATCACTATGTTCAACCATAACATTATATAGTAACTCAGAACATTGCAAGTACCTAGGCACAAGAATCCCAAGGGTCTTTAGCCTGGATAATTACTCTTGTTCTCCCAGCACGAGATTCAAATGATTTATGACAGCACCAAAAGTTTAGTTGTTGCTAGCTAGATGATCGAACTCAAAACCTATATCCACCAACTTGTTGACTTTTTTATTATACCACAACCTCATGTGCAAGTTGGGAAAATGTTTTAACAACATTTTATATGCCAACAATGCATGAATTCAATTTTAAGTTTTACTTGAATATGTCTTCTAATGCATGAATCCAGTTTTGAATTTTAACCAAATGTCTTCTAGTGCTCAATCCACTACTAAGAGAAAAGGATCTTCCTAAATTATAGGAGTGAGGATCATATATACACCAAGTTGTTTTCACGACTTTATAAACTAGGGGTAGTTCACTTGTGGTTCATTACATGCATTATTTGGATCAAATGATTAACTAATTTACTATGGCTTGGGTGGTCTACACTTGCTGCTTAAATATTTTGTCTTAATGTGTTTGGATGCAATAGTGATTTCTTCCAAGTTTTACATTCTTACTTGTGATATTGCATAAAATAAATACCTTGTTTGAAGTTGTGTTTGGCTGGAATAATGGTTTGTGAACTTCATCCCTCCTACCCATTTGATGCATTTGCAATTGACACTAATCAATTGCTTAAATTGATCAAACTGGATTGTCACAAATGAAGCTTGCAATAAGTCTAATCAATATTGTTTTCTGCCCTCTTTTGACAACAATGATTGAACCAATTATATATGTTAGGTAAATTCAAAAGATTTAGTGGTGGAATTAAGGGTTATAGAAGGAAATTAGTTCATTCTCATGATCAATTTGTGTTGCATGTCAAAATCTATTGATTCATCAAATTTCACACAAAGGTCTTATAGACTTCATTAGAATCATTAGATGTGCTTGCAACTGAGAATGAGGATCTAAAGAACCAGTCCAAAAGTTTGAACATTGACTACTTGTGTCTACATCGCTTTAAATCTTCCCCTTAAACAAAATCTCGCGGTCTTTAAACAAAGTAACCACCTAACTTCACGTCGGTGTTTCCTTTCCTGTGCTTTGGGGGTATGCTAGTTTTACTAAGAGGGAAGTAGAACAAAAGTCTTACACCATATCGAAATAGAATTTAGACAATAGTGAGTGATGGTTTGGGAGTGTACAAAAGTTTTTATGCCACTAAATAAAGTGGGTTTTACTTCCCTATTGTCAAGGAAGGTAACATGGTGAGAATGCTAAGAAATATATAATATGGTGAGTAAAGAATGCAAATGGATAGGTGCATATAATATGCAATCGTTGTTTGTGGGGAATGGTGTATTACAATTGTGTTTTACAAATATAATATGGTGAGTAAAGAATGTAAATGGATAGGTGTATATAATATGAAATCATTGTTGTTTGTGGGGAATGGTGTATTATAATTGTGTTTTATTGTAAGTAGATTTTGTGTTATAAATCTTTTAGGGTTGAGAGGAATTCAAAAATTTAGTGGCTCGATGGTGTTTTAGGTTATTTTCTTTTCACATAGTTGGTTATTATTGCAAAAGAAGAAGAGGTAAGGTGGTAGAAATATGGAGTTAAGGAAAGGAATGAGGGATGAGGTGTGCAATAGTGAGGATGGATATGGTCGGGTTTGATTCAAGGGACTTATCCTTATCATTATCATAGATTGTTGACGTTGCGAGATACGATATGAGAAGTTTGTTATGAATGATGGAAAGGAGTTAGTGAAGGGGAGTGTGCCTACCCAATCAAGTGAGACCCATTCCACCTCATAGATAATTAGTTGCCTCTCCATTGCTCAATTGAGGACAGACTGTAAGCTTATGACATTGATTGTTGGTGGCGTGACATCATTGTCAAACTACTTCCCTACACGAAAGATGTGCTTTGGGAGGTCTAATTTTTTTACACATGTACTCTCAAGGCATATCATCACTTAAAATTATGACTCACTCAAAATTGGCTTAGAGGAAACTAGATCTTCATCTCTTAGTTTATACTATAACCCCCCCATTTACCTGGGCTTCTCTAGATGCAATCATTTATAGAAGGTTTCATAATTTGTTGATATTGAAAACAATTTGAATAATTATACTAGATTAGGGTTTGAGTTGTACTTCAATTCAATCTAAGCAAGTAATATTAAACTCAATGCATGAAAGAAGCCCAATTAGAGAGCAAGTAATCCGATCTTTCACCGTGGAAGAAACACATCTAAAATGATGCAAAGAAAGCGATGGAAATAAATAAAGGAGGGTTGTTA
Source organism: Picea sitchensis (assembly GCA_010110895.2). NCBI lineage: Eukaryota > Viridiplantae > Streptophyta > Pinopsida > Pinales > Pinaceae > Picea > Picea sitchensis. Next base: position 41,550 of record SNQJ01S0120451.1, on the reverse strand, counting down.
AATCCAACACAACTTTTCTTGGCAAAAGTGCTTTTGGTAAAAGGAAGAAGTCAAAGATAATTGTTAAGGCTACGATTTCTTGACGATAAGTTGTGCAAGAAGACTTAGAAATTCATGATACTTTTACATGTTGAAAAGTGTTGGAACCATACCTTTTTCTTTGTTTGCATGTGTGTAGAGGTACATATTTGTTTGTCTTTGTAAATTGTATGATCTTGGATTTCCCTCCCTCCTTCGCATGACCTAGAGTGGATTTTGTGCTAGTAGAAGGCCTTTGAACTCCTCCCTTGGAAAATTGTTATTGCGGCAAGAAATAAGTCAATTCAAGCACCCCCCTAAAGGTTTGCAATCAAAGAGCCTCCATCAAAGCGAAGCAATCACCATTTCAGAGCCCTTTGAATGATGAAACACAAAACAAGCCCGACGACATGGAATCCATAAATGAGCCTCTACAAGCCCTAAGTGCGAAATTGCAAAAGGATAATATTCAAGAAATTGTTAGGTGAAACCAACATAGTCTGTTCATATAAATAACCCAATTAAGACATTTGTTCGTCACTTGCACTTGCATTGTATTCATGACTTGTAACAACATTGTGAATTCTCCATTTATCTGCTTTAATATGATTTACAATTAAAGAAGCAATATTAGGGATATATATCTTATCAATGGCCCTTTCATCCAATTAAAAAATAAAATTATGATATTTTAACAACTGTAAAAAGTTTTTTATATTTGAAATATGTGATTTAATATGATATTTCCAAAAATTAGCTAAATTTTAGCTTCCTCAAGTTAATAAAAAATATTAGGAATTCGACAATAAACCGAAAGATATATCCATGTAAAAAGACTAATAATGAAACGTTATGCAATAAAGAAAATCATTGGGATCCAATAGGCTGAGAGTTATGCATTTTAAATTTATCAATTTAATTTATAACTAATTTTATTCCTACATGGTAAGAGTTACATGTGAAATCAAAATGTGACTCTTTTAAGTTTCAGAATTATTAAACCTTTTGTCCGATGAAAAATTAGATTTCATGTAATAACCTCATAATCCCATAAATTAAATTCGTTAATCATAGCACATTATACCATACATTTAAATTAGTTAATCATATCACATTATACCATACATTTAAAAATAGTTAATTAAAAGATGGAAAATGAATTGTATGTAATAATCTCATTATCCCATACATTAAAGTAGTTAATCAATATGGCGATGGGTAGGAGGTGATTTTGGTTAATTAGTTAATTAAACGATGGAAAACCAAGTAGTATATAATAACCTTAGTATCCCATACATTAAAGTAGTTAATCAATATGACATTGTATACGAGGTGATTTTGGTTGAGTTTAAGACGAATCAAGCTTCTAAAACTTTATGGTCTCTTACGTCACTCTACCTTTAAGAGCCTCTAAAGCCTTGTGATGTAATATACTTTTGAGCGGGTAATACATGACATCATGGGTATTCCTATAATTGTATATACTCATTAATAACATCCCACGTGAAATAGTGTAAAAAAGAGTAGATGATGAATGAATAATTTATCCATTTCAGGTCTTTCGTCTCTTCATGGTAGGTAAATGGAATTGGAAATTTTAGTTGTAAGTATTGGATTTAGTGAATAATTTATCCATTTCAGGTCTTTCGTCTCTTCATGGTAGGTAAATGGAATTGGAAATTTTAGTTGTAAGTATTGGATTTAGTTTTTCAAAGGTGTTGAAACCATATGTGCAATAAAAATCAATAAATCAATAGGTAAATGGAATTGCATATATTAGTTATAAGTATTGGATTTAATTTTTCAAAGTTGTTGAAATCATACGTGCAATAAAAATCATTGATTTCAACACACTTGTAAAAATTAATGATTTTTATTAGTACTGAGAGTCACATTTAGATTGCAAGAGGATAAGCCCATTATYCATCAAAATGTTTGGTGGAGGTAGGTTTATGAATGGAGGTTAAATGGACAAAGCTCAGTACAAGAATGTTTTAACACAGAAATTGGACCAACAATGCATAGGGAAATGAGATCCTCATTAACTTYAGTCATTGGTTTAAAGTTAAGGGTGAGCAGAAGGAAGACTTAGTGAGAAAGGTGGACAAGTATACCATGAGAATCCGACCTTCAAGTAGCTTGGTGAAGAAAAACTCAKGCACAAGAGTACTCTTGAACTCAAGTTTCAAACATTGAAATATGTCACAACAACATAATAATCAAACCTCCATTACAATGCTACTACAACAACTCGTCTGGATCATCCATGCTCGAGCATTTCAACATAAGAGGAAACAAGGCAAGAAAGTAAAATACTGAAACAGGTCACAACAATACTATAATCAAACCTACATTACAATACAACTACAACCCTTGTCTGGATCCTCCATGCATGAGTGTTTCAGTATAGATTAAACAAGATGATGAAAGAAACTGACCTCTATCAATTTGAAATTCTCAAGTTTCATACAAAACCAGAGAATAACTATGTTATCAAAATATTATAAACTAGGGAGCTTTGCTCAATCATTCGATGACCTTAACAAAATCTTAAACTGATCTATTTATAACCAGATCAGTCCACCACTGCCAGGAGTGTGATCTGGCCATCTCATTCAAAGCTTTTCGTTTGAGCATCCTTCTATCAGACTGTGCGTGTTTCCTCCTATCAGACGCAAGCTCAGATCAGTATGGATCTACAAGAAGAAACCGTTCATCGTGGTACCTCGGGCTGATAGTTTTGTCTCCTCGGCCATATCTTCCATGCTTCCTATTTATGGACTGACCTAAGGTTTCAACTATCGGTCCTTATTCATTAATTGAATCCGCTTCGGGATCGGAGCGCGGATGGACGATTAGCGGGTGACCACGTGCCACTCATGGATTGGGCGTTGAATAAGCAGGTGGTTTCGAGGCCACAAAAGTCAATCCTAATTCATTGGATGAATCCTCCTTAGGATTGGGAAGCGAATTGACAATTAGGGGGAGGCCACATATTTCTTGTTGGATACGACATTACACGAGCACGTGATTTCGAGGCCGTGGGAAGCGGTTTAGGCCCACACCGCTTTTGGGCCTGAAATTCACCGACTCTCGCCCCGTAGCCTCCCCGCAAAATCATGGTTAGGATTTCAGCCCGCTCAAGGCCTTTTAACGCTCGAGCATGTTGCGGCCCCGAAATGATTTGAGGTCATTGATCTGAACGAGATCTGTGATATGGGAGCACCTGCTATCTTAGTGCCCTCACCAAAGTTTTATCCGCTTGCCAACTGCAGAATCCTTCCAACTGTGTTTAGGGATGACACTAAATCGAAATGCACTGGGGATCTATGTTACTGCATATTACACTTGCCCGCTCGCCTGCGCTCATGGTTGTCACCTGTGACCATGGACATTTTCATGTGATAACATTGGCTCCACACGGGATGTCATGTTTCGTGTGAGCTGCCAAGAACACGTAGTTCCAATTCCTTAGCTGTTGGGTTATGGAGTCGAGCTCGAATTCATTTGTTGAAGGAAACATGCCGACCTTTACACTAGTCTACTTACAAAAAGAAAACAAACACACATGCTCCAGAAGGAGCTTATTTATGTACAGTCTTAGACTAACTGATTTTTTACAATGTGCTAGGTGAAAGCAAACTTCCACCATAGCCACCCAAACTGTTTGGTAATATAATTCCTCCTTTCACTGCAAATTATCCACAAAAGATAAGGGAAGTATGAAAACATAATGAAAACATGTTTTGGAACACTGACAATACCCCCAAATGATGATAAGATGAATAATTTTGCAGGCTCCAATGCTTTTGGAGAACTCAACTTCGTATATAACCCCACATGGTCACAAAATTTATAATAAGGCATGCTAAACTAGTAAGAAGTTATCTCCTTCATTGCATCATTGCTTACCTATTGTTTGATGTTCTCAACATGTACATGTGGATACATGATTGATGCAGGTTGGCTAATCCTAGGCGATACTTGCTCATTTATAAGTGATGGACATGAGATAAGCTGCACATTTAGCTCTTCCTTTTCTCCTCCATGGCCCTCCCAAGGATCAAATTCATAATTATCATATACATGAACCATGCTACGAGGTTCCAAAAAAGCCATGGAAAAACTCTGCTCTTCGTCATCTTCGTTGGGATATTCATAAAAAATTGGTTGTTCTTGGTCAGTATTTGAAACAACTTCTTCATCATAAGCAGGGCTGCCAAAAACATTTGTTTCAAGGACAGGAATATCCTCTACATTTTCTCCACAAGAGAAACAAATAACATTTGCCTTCAATTATGAAAACTTAGGAAAAAACAAAGAGAAATCTTCCCTAGTTTTTGTAACTAGCTTATCATCTATCTTAGCTTTGCAGTCGGGATAAATATCTACTGCAGAATACAATTTCTCTTCGTCATCAGAATATTCAAAAGAGACATGTTGATCTTCATGAATATTTAAAACAATAGATACATCTGATATGATGCCAAATGTTTCTGTGTTATTGTTAACATGATGAATATCATTCAATGCCTCTTGATCTTTATGATAAATGTTTTCTTCTTCAGTGAATGCTTCATCACAAATATGTCTTTCATGACTAGCATAATCTTTATGGAGAAAAGAAAACTCATTACAACATCCCTCAAAAAGACATTCAGCTGGAAAATATTCCTTACAAAAGGAATTAAAAGTTGCATGAAAGCCTGTCAAAGAGATGATACTTGCAACTGAAAGAGATCTACACCAATTGGAAGCAATCCCCTCTAATGAATACTTGAAAAGTTTTATCTGAACATCTTCATGCACGATACGGAGTTGATGAATAAAATCATGAAAATCCAACAAGTGTTCAGCTATTACCTCCCACTCTTCTCCATGAAATTTAAGAAGGATACTTTCCCATTCATCTCTATTAGGCAGTGGATTAGGGAAACCAACTATTTTTGAAAAATCACAGAAGGCATACCTCTGAGCTAAAATCTTCTTCATTTCAAATTAGTGGAGTCGCCATGGTGAAATATGAGCAGTCAAAACAATCTGTCCAACTTCAGTTCACCATCTAAAACTGGATCTGGGCAATGTTGTCCTCAGAGCGAGCTTTATTTCTTGATAATATTCTCTGGGTCAACTTCAAGTGTTGCTGGAGGTAGCTATGGAGTAGACCCCATGTGTCTTCCTTTGGGAGCCAAAATTGAAACAATGGATTCGCTAGGTGCAAGATGCAATCTTCAAGGTACTGATTTTTGATGCACCTTCATAATCATAATTTCTTTGTTGTTCTATCCCAAGGAAATATATTCAATTCATCCTCGACAACGACGCCATGAATGCTAGCACTGAGAGTCACCCTCAGATTGCAAGAGGAGAAGCCCAATACCCATCAGAATGTTTGGTGGAGGCAGGTTTATGAATGGAGGTCAAATGGACAAAGCTCAATACAAGAATGTTTTAACACAAAAACTGGACCAACAATGCATAGGGAAATGAGGTCCTCATTAACTTCAGTCAGTGATTTAAAGTTAAGGGTGAGYAGAAGGAAGACTTAGTGAGAAAGGTGGACAAGTCTTCCATGAACATCCGACCTTCAAGCARTTTGGTGAATAAAAACTCAGGCAAAAGAGCACTCTTGAACTCAAGTTTCAAACACTAAAATATGTCACAACAACATAATAATCAAACCTCCATTACAATGCTACTACGACAACTCGTCTAGATCATCCATRCACGAGCATTTCAACATAAGAGGAAACAAGGCAACAAAGGAAAATACTGAAACAGGTCACAACAATACTATAATCAAACCTACGTTACAATACAACTACAACCGTCGTCTGGATCCTCCATGCACAAGTGTTTAAATACAAATTAAACAAGATGATGAAAGAAACGACTTCTATCAATGCGAAAGTCTCAAGTCTCATACAAAACTAGAGAACAAATCTGTTATCAAAATATTACAAAATAGGGAGCTCTGCTCAACCATTCGACGACCTTAACAAAATCTTAAAATGGTCTATTTATAATCAGATCAGTCCACCACTGCCAAGAGTGTGATCTGGCCATCCCATTCAAAGATTTTCGTCTGAGCATCCTTCTGTGAGAATGTGCGTGTTTCCTCATGCTAGACGCAAGCTCAGATCAATATGGGCCTGCAAGAAGAAACCGTCCATCATGGTAGCTCGGGCTGACAGTTCTATCTCTTTGGCCATAGCTTCCATCCTTCCTATTTATGGATTGAGTTGAGGTTTCAGCTACCGGTCCTTGTTCATTAACTGAATCCTCCTCGGGATTGGAGCGCGGCTAGACTATTAGCGGGCGACCACGTGTCACTCATGGATTGGGCACTGAATAAGCAGGTGGCGTCGAGGCCACAAAATTCAATCCTCGTTCATTGGTTGAACCCTCCTCGGGATTGGGAAGCGACTTGACAATTAGGGGTAGGCCACATGTCGCTTGTTGGATACAACATTACACGAGCACATAATTTCGAGGCCGTGGGAAGTGGTTTAGGCCCACACCACTTTTGGGCCTGAAATGCACTACCTCTCACCATGTAGCCTCCCTGCAAAACCCTGGTTAGGATTTTGGCCTGCTCAACGCCTTTTAACGCACAAGGATGTTGTGGCCCCAAAATGATTTGAGGTCATTGATCTGAATGAGATTTGTGATCTGGGCATGCCTTCTATCTTAGTGCCCTCGCCAAAGTTTTATCCGCCTTCCAATTGCAGAATCCTTCCTACTGCGTTTAGGGATGGCGCTAAATTGAAATGCACAGGGGATCTATGCTGCTGCATACTACACTTTCCCGCTCGCCTGCACTCATGGCTATCACCTGTGACCATGGACATTTTCATGTGATAACAATTTCAACACACTTGTAAGTGATTTCAACAAATTTGAATCACTAGATTTCAACAAGGCCAAATTGTTAGCTTTCTATTCTATTATGTCCAAAATAGGTTTGTCATAATTAGGAACTATCTAAAGGATTTTCCCTTTATATTGAGGCTATGCCAGTAATGAATTTAAAAACTATCTCACAATCCTAGTTTTGCATGGACAATATGATAGATTAAAACATTGGTCTTTTTGGCTTACAACTCATATGATGTAATCTATGGCAACATGAGTGTATTCCCCCCCCCCCTTCTCAGGGTTAGGGAGTTGTCTTAAGTTATATTATGGGGTTATGGAGCTACCTAATCTAGTAGCAAATTGCACCTTCATTTAAAGCGACTTTAAAAAGTCTAATGAAGCAAGAAGTCATAATTTTGATCATTTTTTTGAGGTTCCAAGTTTACTCATAAATGAGAAAAATCCCCGAGCGAATCATTCTGCCATGTATGAAATTGTAATCAAAGCACAACTTTTCGTCAATTCATGTCGAAGTTTTCATTAGAATAACATTTTTCTACAAAACTATCTTATTCCATGAGGTGATTGCCTCATTTGTACTCACCAAGATATCAAGTAATGAATTTGATTTCTCGTGCCTCTTTAAACCCCTTTAAAAAAACTGAGCTCTCCTCCTTTATAATTTTTGGTTGTTATATTTTCTTTCCTGGGGCTAAACTACAAATATGAGGAACTTTCCATCATTCCATGTTATAAACAAGTTCATGAAAAGAGTGTTCTAAACTGTTAAAATTATAGTGCTATGAGGAGATATTGGCGAAGCGTTTGGTCATTTGGTTAAGGATTAATTTCATATTTATAAGGTTCTAATTTCAATTTCCCACTTTATCATTCCTATGTCATAGTAAGTGTATTAAGCAAGTTATTAAAATGACAAAATGAAGATCCCAATAGTTTTGTCTTTTATAGACTTCCATTTTGCCTTAGTTTAGTCTTTTGTAGACTTCCACTTTGCCTTAAACATTTGTGGAATTATAAGTCTATTAAGCAAATGATTAAAATGACAAAACTAATAATAATAAGTCCCTTACCAAAAACCCCAATTTGATCTTTTGGTCGAAGATCCATACCCATGTATAAGAGGTTTCAAAATCTATTTTCTATGTCATAACATGTATATTAAATAAACTATTTGAATAAGAAACTTAATAACAATGGTTACCATAGCTTATCTAGACTCCAGTTTAGTTAAAAAAACATATCTATATATAAGAGAACTTGAAATCCTTGTTGAAGCTCTTGAATTGTGACTTCATATTTTTGCCTCAATACTCATTTAATGTAGATGGATGGAGAAAACGTGGTAAAAATGCTCTCAACACCACATGTAAGTCCAACACATACTATCAAGTATAAAGTAGTTGCACCATCTTCAAACATTCCCTTGATCTTGTGTCTAACCTTGTTGAACCATCAAATTTAAGAAAAGAGGTTAGACAATTCTTAAAGATCCTAAAGATTTTGTAAGTAATGTAGAGGAAGCACTCATGGTTTATGCATCATGTAACTATGAGGATAATCAAAACAACTCCAATTCCTAGTCTCATTGCATCTTTGAGAAATACTATATGGTAGCCTTATTCTTCTTCAACATCCATGCAAAGTAAAACATCTCGTTGATCGTCTATATTCTCACAATGATAGTTTTGTACACACTTCAATGATTGGAGTCTTATTGAAAAATGCCTTTAAGAAACACAAACATTATACACTCAACAACAATAAATCCATGCAAAGTAAAACATCTCGTTGATCGTCTATATTCTCACAATGATAGTTTTGTACACACTTCAATGATTGAAGTCTTATTAAAAAATGCCTTTAAGAAAGACAAACATTATGCACTCAACAACAATAAATTTAATGTTGTTGCTCTTACAATGTAAATAATTAAATTTAAAGTTACTTCAAATCCAATAATTTACATTTCCTAAACAATAACATTAACATTATTATAATTATAGTTAGAATAAGATAAGTGGCAATATACTTATTATAATGATATTTAATCATTGAAAGTTAGCATCCTCTATACCCTTGTTGCTTAATATGGCTTTTTCTCCCTGGGCAAAAGCATTTACTCCAACGCCTCATAACGCTACTTGACATGGATTTATATTTAAAAACACGTTTGCGTGCGACATTTAATAGAGCCTTCGCCTTTCAAAAGTCTTTGTCAATGGCGGGAAATATCGCTGACGGATGAAGCAGCTTTTGTGTAGCTTTTTTCCAATCCCATGGCAGGCTTTAAATTAGTCATCATCCCATGAAGATGTAAACTAATATGTACACACAATCTTTCATGAAGATGTAAACAAATATGTACAAACAATCTTTCATTGGGATAATGCAAGAAAATATATATGATTGGGTGACCATCACTCATGTGAAATCTAGGTCAGACCACATTGTATTCATTTGGATCAAAACATCGTTTGGAATTCTTAATTTTTACTTTTTGAATGGCAGGATTGAATGAAGGGCTATATATCCCTAAATTATTATTTTTCCCTTTTGAAAGGCTCAACCTCTTAGTAGTGATTCTAAATTATTATATTTTTTGAATGGCAGGATTGAATGAAGGGTTATATATCCCTAAATTATAATTTTTCCCTTTTGAAAGGCTCAACCTCTTAATAGTGATTCTAAATTATTATTTTTCCCTTTTGAAAGGCTCAATCTCTTAGTAGTGATTTTATTGATTGTTCATTGTTTTATTTTAACTCTATAAGGCATTTGTTTATATATTTTTGATAGAACGAGCACTTTAGCTTTTGAAGGGGTGGATTGAATGAATGAATGACTATATCCTTATATTATTGTTTTATTGAAAAGTTCAACTCTCAACATTGATTTTATTGATTATATACTTGTTTTCTTTTGAAAAGTTCAACTATTAATATTGATTTTATTGATTGACTTGTTTGATGAGAAATGTGAGAGTATATATTATTATGCACAAACCAAAAAAGGTGTGAGAGTTCTTTATTAAACAAACAAATAAATAAATAGAGTACATATTAATAGACAAGTTTTGTCTCAAGATAGAAGAACTACCTTGATCTACTAGTTGAGAAAATACATCAATCTCACACCATTCTAGGAAGTATCTAGTTGAAGTGAATCTCTCACATCCAACTCATTCCAACAATTTCCTAAAGATTATGAACAAACAATCTATGTGAGCTTAACTCACATGAGTTGTCATGTGTTTAGAATTAGAGACAATCTAAACAAACACACCAACACCCCCCCATAAGCGAAACATAGGGGGGAACAAAGAAGAACAAATATGGGTCCCAACAACAAGGCCTGATAAGGTACCCATGCACAAACTCTCATAACTGGAGAAAAGGAGAAAAAACCCGTAGGAAAAAACTCCTCTCCAAAAGAGAAAAAAATGTTAGTGTTGAAAATGGAGTTGGATCTGAAACTGAAGAAGATCCCACAAAGATGCATTGAAAATCAAGAGCATGAGGCCCACAGAGGTTGAAAGCTCCAATCAGGAAGTATGACCAAACTCTGAAGAAGAGGGCCAAGAAACCTCAAAGAACATGGTTGGATTTTGAAGTAGAAGAGGATTTGTTGTAGAGGCGCGAGAATAACAAACACTAACAACCACCACATAAGTGCTTCAGAAAATAGGTGCTGGTGAAGAACCAAAACAAAGTCTTCAAACGGAAGTAAGCACCATCAACCATCAAAAGAGTAATGAGGCTTGTGGATGTTGAAAACTCCTAACATGAAGTATGGCCAAAACTCTAAAGAAGGCCAGTTAACCCCAAGCTGTCAATGTCATCAAAGATCCACGCAGAAATCCAAATTTCAAACTTCTTAAGAAAAGAGACTGACCCTATGAGATGAGTCGTGACTCAAAAAGCATGTACAATCGATAAAACCATCATAAAATGAGTGTCCTTATGGATGCCAATCCATCTCACTGAAGTGCATGGGTCACTAGTGGCTACAACCGCTGAGTCATAATAAGAATGGTGCTTGATACGAGGCTCACTCTTAAGACGCTTGATATCGATCAAACATGGCGAGTAAAATATCACATGGGGAATAATTACATACCCCCCCCCCCCCACAATGTTGAACTGAGTGGAAAATATGATGGCAATGGATGTAACAACTAGTGACTAAAGTATGGAGTACGAGCTAAAGTTGACAAAGATGCAAAACTACCTAAGAAAGAAACACTCCAAAGTGGCAAGATCCAAGAGATTGAAAAACAAGGCAGTACACAGAGACAAATGTCTGGTTACACTCCTAAAACTATTTGCATGAGTGGCACAAAATCCACTACTCAAAGGTGTAGATTGAGAGGTACCATAATAGACATCATGGACAACAATCCTCAATATGGGTCCCGACAAACAAGCCTATGTTAGGTACCCATTTACAATTGAGGAATCAATGCTCTTAATTTATCCATCCCATAAATATTAAAAGGGAATTAAATGCGACATGCAATCAATCCTTGGAAAGAGACTAGAATGCTCTTCCAAAGGCCTCAAACAAGACAAAAAATGGAAACTTCATTGAAGAGTTAAGGAATTTTTTTTGTCAATAACCTTCAAAATACAATAAATTCCTTCACATGCAAAGCTAAGGGAATAGATCCTTGGTCTTCTCATTCAAACACAACCCACTAACCAACTCCGCATAATTGACATAGGCATACACACTAAAGAGCATCAAAGATAGGCTCCTAATTAAGGTGCTTTTTTTGAGCGGTTTGAGAAACCAATGCCCAGAGTCATTGTGACTATCAAGGATCGAAGGCTAAAGATTATGGCCAAAGGGCCACAAAGAGTCCACCACATATCCAAATATGGAAGTCGTGAGTTGAAATAGAGGCACAATCTTGGAGCATTCAAAGAATATCACATGACACATAATTCATGTAGAATGAATCCTTTACTTATTTTATGCCACTTTGTCAAAGTAGCCTTCCAATAAATAAAAAAACCATCACAAGAAAGTAACATGTCATCCACCAATTGTTTTCTCCAAACTGATGTTTTCAATGCACACTTTACCTTCCAATCACATATTATAGAACACAATACATATCCATCACCCAAGATTGAATTTTGATGCCACCAATGGCCTCCTCATCTCTCAATCAACCAATCTGGATAACAAAATATCCATCAAATCCTTGAAGCTATTGTAGTAGAAACCCTCAAAATCTGTGATGTCGCCTAACACTTGATCAAGATGGAGGATGACTTAGTAGCCTATATGACTCCCATAGGATATAGTTATTGAAGAAAAAGGGAGTTAGGAGATTTATTTGATGTCACTTAGTTAGGATATGTTATATTTCTAAAGTGAAATTTAATAAAAAAGTAATAAAGTAACTTTTAGATTAATAGTTACTTCAACATTAGTAAAAAATGACTTTTAATATTTAAGTAAAAGGTAAAAGGGAAATAAGGGTCATGTTGCATTAAGTCAAAGGGAAAAGATCTAGAAGGGTCATCGAGATATTATAAAAGAAGGGGTAGCGCTTCACTTTCCTCCTTTATTATAAAGAAGGCATGCTTCACCTTCCTCCTCCTTATGTTTTGATTGATTCTTTTTATTCGAAAAGCTTTTGTGAGACAAAGTTTTCGTTGGGTTTTGGAATAAACCCTTCCATTTGAGTTTGGTTTCGTTGGTGCAATATCCACCCTAGCTAGACAAGGAGGATGATCCATTCAATATCATCATTTGATCTTCATATTATGGATTGAATTCAACCTAGGGGAGGCTGTGAGGATTTATAGCAGGTCGTGAGGGTTTTGTGAAGGTTTGTGGCACTTAGGAGGCTCATGAGGGTTTCTTGGAGGGCCATATCCCTTTATTTTGAAGGGACGTGAGGCTAGGAGGAGTCATGGAGGCATCTTGAGGGGTTGATCCCTCCCTGCGCACTGAGCTCTTGGAGGGTCGGAGGGTTTCAGGCCAGATGGTTTGAGGAGGGTCGCGGAGCCCTGGGCACTCTTTAGCCCTCCTGGAGGCTCCTGACATGCCTAAGCAGAGGAGATTACTGATTTTGGATTGAGAGGGCAACGCGGAGGCTAGAGAGCCTCGGGAGGATGCATCATCTACTAGAGGAGGTCGTGGTATTGTTCCAGGTTTTGGTTTGCATATTGCTTGTTTGTTTGATATATTGCAGCTTCCATAGCAACCATTAGAGATTTTATTGTTGTGATCGAGATTCCATTCATAATAAAAAATTCCCATGTTGTCTCTTCTATTTCATGTGCACTTGGAATACATACAATGTGTTTGACAAAGTCTTTTAGTAGAATGTATACAAACTGTTTGTAGAAAGCACTCGGTAACTGCGGATGTCATCTAGCACTTGATCAAGATGGAGGATGACTTAGTAGCCTATATGACTCCAAAGCTATAAAGGCTGAAGAAAAAGGAGACTAAGGAGATTAATTGATGTCACTTAGTTAGGATATGTTATATTTCTAAAGTGAAATTTAATTAAAATGCAATAAAGTAACCTTTTAGATTAATAGTTTCTTAAACATTAGTAAAAGTGACATTTAATCTTTAAGTGAAAAGTAAAAGGGAAATAAGGGTCATGTTGCATTAAGTCAAAGGGAAAAGATCTAGAAGGGTCATCGAGATATTATAAAAGAAGGGGTAGCGCTTCACTTTCCTCATTATGTTTTGATTGATCTCTTATTCGAGTGCTTTTGTGAGACAAAGTTTTCGTCGGGTTTTGGAATAAACCCTTCCATTTGAGTTTGGTTTCGTTGGTGCAATATCCACCCTAGTTAGACAAGGAGGAGGATCCATTCAATATCATCATTTGATCTTCATATTATGGATTGAATTCAACCTAGGGGAGGCTGTGAGGATTTATAGCAGGTCGTGAGGGTTTTGTGAAGGTTTGTGGCACTTAGGAGTCTCATTAGGGTTTCTTGGAGGGCCATATCCATTTATTTTGAAGGGACGTGAGGCTAGGAGGAGTCATGGAGGCATCTTGAGGGGTTGATCCACCCTTTTTGCAGAGTCATGAGGGTTTGTAGGGACCATGAGGGTTTCTGCAGGTTGTGATGGTCAGTGAGGCCCTGAGCCCTACTCTTAGCCTCCTCGGAGGCTTGATATGCCCATGAGGAGATTGATTTTGATTGAGAGGGGTACGTGAGCTCTAGAGAGCCTTTGAGGAGGATGCATCATCTACAGAGGAGGTCGGCATTGTTCCGTAAGCCTATTTTGCATATTGTGTGTTTCATTGATGTATTGTAGCTGCCATAACAACCATTAGAGACTTTTTATTTTAGGATCGATTCCATTCATAATAAAAAAATTCCATGTTGTCTCCTCTTTCTCATTTCATGTGCACTTGGATTACATACAATGTGTTTGACAAAAGCCTTTTATATAATGTATGCAAACTATTTGTAGAATATTGTCAATCAAGTTATAACATGGAAACATATGTAATGAAAAATGTTTGACAAAAGCGCACAACCAAAAACAACATAAATTGCACAACAAAGCACCAATATCCTAGCCTAGCATACTTGGGGATGTTACAATGGTATTAGAGTTGCTGATCTTGCCAACCTGTGATTGCATGAGGTATTGATGGTGCCTAAAGGCATGGAACGTATCACTTACAAAAGAACTAAAGGGCGTGGAGGACAACCCTTCCCAAGATCAGAGTCATCAAAGGGAGAGGAAGTCATGGGAGACAATCAATACCCTTCAGAGGAGAGTGTGCTAAGGATACTGAGTGACTTGGCCAAGGGACATAACGAGACAACCCAGAGACAGGTAGAGATGGCTCAGCACCAACAACAGACCCTTGAGGTGCTCACACAACTGATGGGCCAATGAGGGAACTAGGTTGATGCAAGACATGATAGACCCAGTGGATTCTATGGAGGTAGAGCTCATGTAGAGGGTAGAAATACCCATATTCCAGTATAGAGCATCTCACTGATAGGTAGCAAGAGGACGCTTAGGCCATTATTGCCATGGTTCCTTGAGGAGCAACCTACATGAGAACATGAGTAGTAGGGCCAGGATGATGATTTTACCACCTAATTTAGGGAGTACAAAGTGTTAGGAGAAGATATCACATGCCCCAGATAAATAATATCTATCATCCCAAGCTTGCACTTTTCCTCCTTGGAAAACAATGATTGCTCCTCCATGATGCTGAGAATCTCATCAACATGCCTCAGATGCTCCTCCCAATTCTTGTTGTAGATATTTAGATCATCAAAGAATACCAATAAGAACTTCCTCAATTGCTTGTTGAAGATATGGTTCATACAATATTGGAAGGTGGTTGGTGCGTTAGTCAACCAAAAGGGCATGACTAGAAACTCATGGTGCCCGTAATGACATCTTAATGTTTTTTTGTGGATGTCCTCGTCTCTGACCTGGATCTAATGGTACCCCAATAGAATATTAATATTCAAGAAGTACACTACACTGTGCAACTCATTGATCTTGGTTATCAAGTACCAGTTCTTGATCATCTTCTTGTTCAGATACCTGTAGTCAATGCACATCCTCATCATGCCATCCTTCTTCTTCACCAATACCGCTGAAGAAGCAAAGGGACTAGAACTAGGCATGATGTGCCCCATCTCCAGTAACTCCTATATGGTCTTCTTTATCTCGTCCTTAAACTCCTTTGGATTCCTATATGGTGTGGTGATCATGAGATTTCCCCCCTCCTCTAACTCAATGACATGCTCAAATCCCCTATTAGGTGGTCTCCCTGCTGGTATTAGTCTGAATACTTTGTCATGCTTCTCAAGCAGTGCTTGGATGTCCACATGATAGTGTTGGTGGTCATGTGAGGGCTTCTACATGGTGATCAAACACTTTGTTGCATAGGCCAAGTCACCGTGTCTAAATATGGTCTCTAGGCATTTGTTTGACACGATCTTGGGGGCTCCCATCGACATACCTCTCAGAACAACTCGTTGACCCCCTTTGTCTCTGAACTCCATCTTCATGACCTGATAGTTCATGTTGATATCTCCAAGTGAGTACAACCATTATTCCCCCAATACCACATTGGTGTCCGCCAAATCCACTACATAGAAATTATCGATGAACGTATAGTTTCCTAATGTCACATCCAATCCTACGATCCTCTGATTATAAGTCATGTTGTATCTATATTTTACCACAACGTTGAACCCCTCAAATTCCTTTGTATGGATGCATCTTCAGGTGACAAGCATTGCATGAATGAAGTTAAGGGTGGCCCCACCATCGATCAGTGTTGTAACTCTCTACCCTTGCAAAATGCTTCTGATCCTGAAGGTATAATAATTGGGGACTCTTGAAAGTGTGGAAATGGTCACTCCCATGACACCCTCCTGCAGTTATGTCTCCTATGGAATATTAAGGTGAGGTGGCTCCACCTTATCACTGCTCGGTCGACTACCTAGTGTGTGAACTACCTCATCCTCACCATCATCATCCTCATCGAAAAGAACCTCTATGTAATGTACTTTCCCTTTTCCCATACATCGATGACTTGACTCCCAAGGTTCTTTGCAGCTAAAGAAAAGATTCTTCCTCCTGTTACACATCAAAATTACTCACTTCAATGATGACCTATTGTCATCGTTACAAGTGTCGCATCTTGTCCACAAGTGTCGCAAATGTCGCAGACATCATACAGTCATCTCGCCTATGTTGTGTCTCTAACGACATCACAGAGACACTTAAGACACCTTCAAAGACTGGTTTAAGGAAGAGAAATCATTTGATGAAGAGTACAAAGCATTTTCCATGAAGAAAACCACTTAAAAATCAATTTTGAAGGCCAATGCTCCCCTACCCACTATCAGGGAGTGCCGATGCTCCCTACCCCTCTTTGGGGGAGCATTCCAGCACTCTGTGCACCCTTCTGGTGGAGAGCTGGAATTTTTTAAAGAAATTTTGGGCAGCGCTCCCCTACCCACTATGAGGGAGTGCCAACGCTCCCTAACCTTCTTTGGGGGAGCGTTGCAACACTCTGTGTCCCATTTTGAGGGAGCGCTGAGATGTTTGAGGGAATCTTTGAATGTTGAGGAAAATCAGGGAAAAATCCCCCTCATCTCTGGAGTTAGTTGGATTCGAATCTGAGGTCAAGGATGGATCTKAGGGAGGATCCAMAACTGATGGAGAATGATCCTCAACCTATCCCAAGCATATATAAGGTGGTTGGGTCTCTTCAAGCTTATATAAAGAGGCCTTCTCATGGTGAACATCAGATGAAGATTGAAGGCATCAAACTTATGATATCATAAGGGAGATATCATTGAAGCATCATCATTTTGTGTGGATTATTTGCGCAAAGGATTGGACAAGGAGAGCTGGGAGAGGCTGATGCACCTTCATTAAAGGTATGTAAGTATTCTCCATTGTTCTCATTAATATACATATGTGCTTGGCCTGTTTCTTTCAAGGTTGTGTTTATTCTACATGAACTTGTCTCTATTAGATAGATCTGGTTTCAAGCTAATCTTAGTAGAATAAGAATCTTGTTCTGTCTTTGTTTGTTTTGCAGGACTTATTGAGGAGCTTGGGGATCAAAGCTCAACTCGAACTGTGCGAGGACGAACATCGTTTAAAAGGTACACCTTTCTTCCTCTTCTCTATACATTAGTTTAGCTAGGTTTAAAAGGATGTCAGTGACCAACGTTAGCACCCTTTCTGTCTTGGTATTAGGAGTATAGAGCCCAAGAGGGAATCCACTTGTCCGCAGGGGGATTCTCCTATAACACCTCCTTAGATCCCTCTGTGTCTCCTCATCTATCATGTCCTTCCATGTTTATGGATTCTGGAAAAGATTAGTCTCCTTACTTTTATGTGGAATAAAGGGTTTCATTGGTGCCTTCTTGGTAACTACATCCTCCATGTCCTGGGTATTCATGATCACATCCTGTAGTGTGGTTTTCCTGAAGACCTTTACCCACCCTTTCAGGGGCTCGTCTAAATCTTTCGTAAATAGAATCAACAACCTCTACTCAGATATGTCTGTCACCATGAATTCCATCCTCTGGAAATTCATGATCTATGTCTTTTGTGTGCCTGTCTGTCTCAACTGTGACAACTCCCTGAAGTGGATCTCAGGATCCTTCTTGTCAAACATGTCCATCAACCTCAAGGTGAATTCCACATATGATGTGATGTTGGTATGTACTAATGTCACTAGCCCATGGTACCACCACTCATGAGATTCTCCATCCAAGTGTAGGGTGGAAAAATTAATTGCATCTACCTTTGTCATTGTGTTAAGTTGGAAGTAAGTGTCCAACTTCTGTACTCAATATCTGGTTGTGTTCCTTGAAGATCCATCAAAATATGGGATGGATAACTTCCCCACCTTGCACATAGGATCAAAGTTATGTTGGTTTTGTGCTACTCTATTCCATTCCCTAGGCATGTTCCTGTACTTGATGTTGCAGTGTTCTTGGTAAGACTTGGTTGCATGGATATCTTCTCCTAACACCCGGTACTCCCTGAATTAGGTGGTAAAATAATCATCCTGACCATACTATTCCTGTGCTCATGTAGGCTTCTCCTTAAGGAATTATGGCAATAATGGTCTAGGCGTCCTCTTGCTACCTATTTGTGAGACGCTTTGTACTGGAATATGGGTATTTCTACCCTTTGCATGATCTCTACCTCCATGGAATCCATTGGGTCTATCATTTCCCACATCAAGCTAGTTCCCTCATTGGCCCAT
>SNQJ01S0120451.1:0-16162 GCA_010110895.2 Picea sitchensis | reverse complement strand
TTGTTGTTGTGGCCACTTTCATTATCGTGGTCTAGTTTTCGAAAGATGATTTTTGTAAGCTTGTTTTTGCAATCTCATGGTGGAAATTGATTTTGAATCTTTGTGGGGATCTTATGGTTATAAAGAAAATGATAGGATGTGGATTTCAACAAGATAAGTTTGTGGGAAACCATATGCTCAATAGGTATGCTAAGTGCCAAAGCAATGAGGATGCCCCTCAAGTGTTTGGGAAAATGACTAANTCACTACACACACATTTTGTTGTAATTACATCAAGCATTTTCACACACACACACACACACACACACACACACACACACACACACACACATTAGTACTTAATTTACAATGCCATGAGATTAGTTTTGATGAGTGCCACTTTGTGTCTCCGATTTCTAAGAAGTAGGTGAGGGTTATCACTAATGAGTGGAAATCAAAGATCAACATCGACACAGATCCTAATAATGTTTCCAAGCCCTTGGAGGTGTAGTTTTTTTTTTGTTGTTGTGGCCACTTTCATTATCGTGGTCTAGTTTTCGAAAGATGATTTTTGTAAGCTTGTTTTTGCAATCTCATGGTGGAAATTGATTTTGAAGCTTTGTGGGGATCTTATGGTTATAAAGAAAATGATAGGATGTGGATTTCAACAAGATAAGTTTGTGGGAAACCATATGCTCAATAGGTATGCTAAGTGCCAAAGCAATGAGGATGCCCCTCAAGTGTTTGGGAAAATGACTAAACAAAATGTGGTCTTCTGGATTGCATTAATTGCAGGATGTGGGTCGTTTAATAATTTTTTTTAGGGTTACAATGAACATAATGGTGATAGTGATCCCATGGAGACCTTTTAAATGTTGGTGAGGTCGTATGAGGGAAATACCACCACATTGCAAGTTCAATAATTGGAACCTGTTGTCTCCATTAAGCTAAAATTGAAAAAGAAGGGGGGACCTCGATGGCACAACACCTCCTATATGATGGTAAGTAGTTGGATGATCATCATCCACTTTTAAATTATGACATTGGTAAGGATCGAATTTTATCCTTGGTTCTTCATATTCATGGAGGAGAAGGAGGTAAAGATATACTCTCCTCATCCAAGGGTCACTCTTTTAAGGATGCAATCAATAGAAAACCCTCCATACTTGTGTTGACTCATCCATCAAATGTATATATAGTGGATAAAGTAGAGAGGTTTTTGTTGATATTATGGTAGCTGTGGGAGGTATTTACCTCCACGTGTAAACCTGACGAGAATAGAATATTCCGGGAAGCAAGAAGAAACCCTAATTAGTTGGCTAATAACCCTAGAAGACAAGTCGGCTCAAGAGGATAGTTTGTATTAGGTTATTAACCTCCAAGAGAAGAAGTCGGTTAAAGGAAATATCATATACTAAGTAAATAGGCACCCAGAATTAGAAGTCGGCCCAAGCAGTTTGCTGGTTTTAGTATAAATATCGGAGGCCAGTCTTCATTCTGGCAGGCATTCTTAGAATTGCAGAAGCAACACTTGTGCGCACTGCAGTTGGCCAGTTTGTGTGCAAGTCTGTAGGAGAGTTGCCGTTGCAACTGCTGTAGCTAGCAGATTTCAGTTTTGGCTTGGACTATCTCTTGGCTATGGTTTGGACACTCTGATCAGCTCTTGTTTGGTGCGCTATCCTTGGAGAGAGAGGTGCACTATCTTGTTTGTCTATCTATCCTAGGTTTTCTTTTGAAATGATTCTCTGTCAAGGTTAAGGTGCTCGGGGGTGGATTCAGACTATGGTTGGGTGACAATAGTGATATTGTATATGGTTAAATGAGCACATCCATTATATTATAACAGGTTATGGGCCCACACCTCCTTCATTCAGTCTAACCACTGGAAGGGAGCATAGCCATAAGGATACTAAGCTCGTTGAAGAACTACCGCTAGGGTTTCTAGAAGGAGCAGTTACTAAAGCACTGCCGCTAGGGTTACTAGCAGGTGCAGTTGTAGAAATCCTAATCCTCTCATTGAGGTGCCTTAAGTGAATGGATTGACCTAATTTTCAGATATACTAGTGTGCCCTAGCCTAGTGCATCTCCTGGTACTCTCAGCAAGCCAAGTTGTCAAGTTTGAGTTTTTGGTCAAATCTAGGGTTGACCAAGTCAAAGCAACCATGACTTACTCTATGAAGTCAGAAACAAATTTAGATGGGGATTCTAACTTCAGAGCGTGGAAGAAAAGGATTGACCTCATCCTTGCCAAGAATAAAGTGTTGGATATCGTGGAAGGAAAGATCGTGGAACCAGAGTTTTAAGAAGGAAAAGAGAAGGAACCACATAATGTTGAAGTTATGGAGAAGTTCAGAAACATTGACATGAATGCCATGAGTATCATAGTGGAATCTATAAAAGACCACTTGATACCCTACATCTCCTATCTTAACTCATCTAATAATATGTATGATGCCCTAACAAACCTCTTCTCAGTCAGAAACATTGGACAAGTAATGAGTCTAAAGAATGAGCTATGTGACATGAAGATGAATGATGATGACATCATAACATCATCCTTTGTGAGAATCTCTCAATTAAGAGATCAACTACAAGCTATTGAAGAGATCATATCAGAGAAGGAACTGGTAAATATATTACTCAATGGTCTTCCCAAGACATGGGATGCATTTTCCGCAAGCATGAACACAAGGAAGGAGTATCCTACATTTGAAGAAATTTGGACTTGCCGTGCACAAGAAGGATCAAGGATCAGTGCAAAAGAGAAACCTCAAAAGAAATATGATGATCAAGCCTTCACAAAAAAGTTCAAGCATTTCAGGAATAAAAAGAAGTTAGGCTCCAGAAAGAAACCAAATCAAGAGAAAGATATGTCAAGAATACAATGCATCAATTGTCGAAAGTATGGTCAATACAAGAATCATTATCCCAATTTAAATAAATGGAAGGAAACACATGAAGCATCAGTTGCCGAAGAAAGGGAACCCTCAAAGAAATTCAAGCAGGACAAAACATACTTCTTCTTCTAAGACAAGGTAACAATACTCTTCATAGTTCTTGTATATACCATATCTTCTGTACATATCTTGCATATCCATTTCTTAGAAGACAACATGTTCAAAGAGAAACTATACCTATGAAAGAACAACAAGATAAGGATTGCTATCACAATGACTACAAGTCAGGAAATCCACATGAAAGGATAAAGTACATCGACAACCCTGGGTAACAATTCATGTGGAAGCTATTACATAAGTAACAACTGCAAGATAAGCCAAAATTAGAATCAATTTTGAAGAAACCTAGAAGAAGTAAAGACAGAAAGAAGTCAACAATCAAGAGGAAATTGGAAAAAGGTTTGTGACACTTTGCAGAAGGAAATAAGGATGCAGACGAAAGTGTGGGCTCTGTTAGATGGAGGGAGCCAATTATATATTCCAAAATAAGAGCATGGATTCATACATGAAGCAAGGATTAGGAGGGAGATAATCCTATGATCCATTGAAGATGATGAAGTATATATCCATGGTAGCAGCCATGAAAAGCAACACGTGTTCAGTTTGACTTTAGAAGAAGCCTTCTTTGAAAAGAAGCATTAAAGTATTCCTGGTTGTCCATCCACATCCATGATCCTATGATGAAAGGAAGAAGTTAGAATCTTCAGATCATGGAATCTATAGAAAAATCCATGGACCCAAGAGCTAAAGAGAAACATGAAGATTCCAAGAAAGAAAGAAAATCCAGAACAACCAATCATTGTATTGAGAATTGCAAGATTACCAGCCTGTTATGAACTCACTAAAAGAAATCAAGTAGAGGAACTGAAAGTTGTGATGAAGAATAGTGTATGGAAGACTTATGAATGAAAGCATTGTGAGATCCAGAGGTTCTCCCAGATGGAGGGAGAATACTATGATGATTGCTTGTAAACTAGACATACCTCTACATGAGCTAGTATATCGTCTGCAATATCCATGGGTTGGAGTTTACATGTAGAGCAACCTCAAATGCTTTGAGGTATACCAGAAAGAGACCCATGTAAGCAGATGGAAGAATATCTTGTATGGATTCAAATAACTTGGTACATAGCCTCCAATGCACATCAAAAGCATGGTGAAAAACCTTCTATAATAGAGATATTGTATCAAAATGGTTACTCAAAAGCTCAAGATGATGGATTGCTAATCCATGACAAACCCTCATGATGGCAGAAGAAGTACCACTTGGATACGTTCCAGTTTGACCCTTGCCACGATGTTATGAGCTAGCAGGAAACAAAATATGAATACAACAATGATATACTATATTGATCAGAGCTATATGAAGCCTTCAAGAGAAGACCAATGTTCTAGAAAGATCGAAGTACATTGAGATCAAGAATTACATTCTCCATGATGAAGTCTAGAAAGGAGAAGTGGTTCTCCAATATATATCTCCGTGGATGAGTAGATAAGCAAACATTTTTGGTAAAGCCTCTATCTAAGATGAAAGAGTTTGTGTACTCAAGATGGAGCTCGTGGAAACGCCCTCCTTATTGAAAAAGGAAGAGATGACTCACAGGTTGGGAGGGAGCACTGATGTGTTATTTATTTATGGAAAATCATCTTTTAGTTCAAAAAATGGTCTAGGATGAGTAGTTCCTTTCCAGTTCGGAAAGTAGTTTGAGATTTCTGACGAACAGGCATTTTCTAGTTCAGAAAATGGTCCAGATCGAACAATCATTTTCGTAATGAAAATGGTTCGATGGATTGCTGATAGTCTCTCTTCTTGACGTTCACTCTCAGTAGTGGTCAAGAAGACTAGTCCGCCTCACCAAACAGTCATTCTTTCGAAGCTCATAGTTGTGAGCAGTTTCGAAGAATGGTCTGTTTTGGAGGTTGGTGCAGGACAATAATTTCCTTAGGAAATGGTTCGGATAGTCATTCCCTAGGGAAGATTCATTCTCTCCAGGTTGCACTTTGTTTAGTGCCGGAGGAACGACCCAGATAGGTGAATGGTCCAGGTTCAACAATCAAGGATAGGTATTCCCTAGGGAAGATTCATTCTCTCTAGGTTGCACTTTGTTTAGTGCCGGAGGAATGACCCAGATAGGTGAATGGTCCAGGCTCAGAAATCAGGATAGTTATTCTTCCTTGCTTGAGAAGAATAGTCCAGATATCTCATCATTGATGTTTTACTTTCTCAGGGCAGATGCTCTTACAAATCTCACAGATGTGAGTGGAATAATGGCCCAGATGATTCAGTTTATATATCATAACAATTTTTTCTGTGCAGGTTGATGATATGATTGTTATGGAGACTGTATGTCTTTGGACAGTAGATGTATACTACTATAGTGAATGTGTTCCGCTGATTGTGACTGATCAAATATATTTGTGCTACTTGTTGTGGCAGTGTACCACTGGATTGTAGTTGTGTAATACTATGGATAGATACTGTTGTGTTGAATGACATTGTTCCAATCACCTTGAAGACTATCAACAATGTTGGAAATGATTATCAACTAGATGGATGATCAATGGAAAGAGATTTCCCAGACAAAAAATGGTCCAGAACATTTATTCTTCTAGATTAGAAGAATGGATCTTGTGTCACTCTGTGGAGTGAGCATCATGTCTGATTACTCAGATGGAGTATGGTTCCGAGAGATGATGCAACTGATGACACTGATAGTGATGATGGTGCTCATGATCTAATCATAAGATAGTCTAGACGACTATGTTGATGCTACCAGGGGATTGGTATGTTTGTGCTCAAGACCATTACATTCAATACCTCCCTAGCTAGGAGGGAGTGTTGATATTATGGTAGCTGTGGGAGGTATTTACCTCCACGTGTAAACCTGATGAGAATAGAATATTCCAGGAAGCAAGAAGAAACCCTAATTAGTTGGCTAATAACCCTAGAAGACAAGTCAACTCAAGAGGATAATTTGTATTAGGTTATTAGCCTCCAAGAGAAGTAGGATAAAGGAAATATCATATACTAAGTAAATAGGCACCCAAAATGAGAAGTCGGCCCAGGAAATTTGCCATTTTTAGTATAAATACAAGAGGTCAGTCTTCATTTTGGCAGGAATTCTCAGAATTGCAGAAGAAACACTTGTGCGCACTGCAGTTGGCCAGTTTGTGCGCAAGTGTGGAGGAGAGCTGCCGTTGCAGCTGTTGCAGCTAGAAGATTTTGGTTTTGGCTTGGACTATCTCTTGGTTATGGTTTGGACTCTCTGATTAGCTCTCGTTCGGTGCGCTATCCTTGGAGAGAGAGGTGCGCTATCTTGTTTGGATATCTAGCCTAGGGTTTTCTTCCAGAATGATTCTCTGTCAAGGTTAAGGTGCTCGGGGGTGGCTTCGGCCTATGGTTGGGTGACAATAATGATATTGTCTATGGTTAAACACGCACATCCATTATATTCTAACAGTTTTAATATTGGATCTAATAGACAAGTTAGTTTCTGATGTCCTTCCAGACTGTGAATCCAAGTTGGTAATATATTAGTTTAACGATTTCTTTCCATCTACATCAAATTTGTATGGATAACTCTATTCAAAATGGACAAATGATTGTGAGGTATATCTAGTTTCCAAAGGTTTTTTAACTGTCCAATTTCATAATCTTGCATATTATTAGAAAGTTTTCAAGGAGGGTCCTTGGTTTTGGGGAAGAACGAGTCTTTTCATTTCCCCATGGTTTCCATAATTTAATCCATCCAATATGTATGCACCAATATTCTTGTGTCAGTGTGTCTCCCAAATTTGCTAATACGCTTTTGGGATTTATCAATTTTTGAAGACATTGGGAATATCTTGGGAAGATATCTAAAATTAGATATGAAATAGATTAATCTTTTTCTTTTTACATATGTACACATCTTTTTGGAGATCGAATTTAGTAAGGATTACTAGATAAGCTGATACTCCTAAGGAAATGTTCCAAATGGGCTCGAGAAATGGATTATGAAAATACAACTTTTTGGTGTCGTTTTGCCAACAAGCAATAAATTTGTAGGAGTAATGTCCTCAAGCATGATCTTATTCTAAAAGGAAAAAAATGACATAAACCAAAACCCAAAGGGTGACAATAACTTGACCAACAATTGTCGAATGATGAAGAACAAAATGCAAAAAAACAACATACTATAGTTTTAGAGAAGGTTACCAATGAATGCCCATAAGTTCAAGTTGAGGAATCAATGCCCTCTATGGTGGATTGAGTATAATACTTGAACACCACGATGGTGGGATTTTCACATGAATTTCTATAAGAGGGAATAAAGAGAATTCATGGATTTGACAACTCCGATTCTAATAAGGAGTTGGAAGCCTTCCGAATCCTGGATATATGATTTCTCATATAAATCATCATCATATGATGTCTAATTTGTTGTTAGTCAACATGGAATCTTCTTCAAGGGTGTGGCATGAGGTTAAAAATAAGTAAGGGAAAAAAGTTAGGATTCAAAACTATTTTTCAACGAAACAAAAATGAGATGTACATTAATATGTAATGCTAATTTGTTAGTGTAATATGCATATAAAAAGTGTAACTTTTGTTCAATTTGTAAATAGAAATGAACAAATTTTCTTTCTATTAATTATTACTCAATATTATAATATAATATTGGGTAGAACATAATATGTTTTACTCAATATTTTCTATGTCATAGTAAGTCTATTAAGTAAGTTATCAAAACAACAAAATGAAGATTCAAAATAGTTTAGTGTTTTGTTGAGTTCCACTTTCCCTTAAACATTCCTGAAATAATAAGTCTATTAACCAGATTATTAGAATGACAAAACTAATAATACTAAGTTCCTTACTAAAAACCTCAATTTGATCTTTTGGTTGAGGATCCATACCTATGTATAAGAGGTTTCACATTCTACTTTCTTTTGATATTACTATGTCCTAACAAGTCTACTAAATTAACTATTTAAATAAGAAACTTAATAACAATGGTCGTCAATTGGGTCTAGCCTGAGCAGTTGTGGGATTGAGTGTTATCCTCCCCACCCAAGTTATATTCTCGTAAAGTGACATGTCAAGCTCATATTGAGTATATTGTTGTAATAACTTCGAGCTCTGACGAATCTAGGGTTTACCTTGGGTACCATCCTCAAAATGAGAGGAAGTACTTGGGGGTTTCCCCCAGACATTGTTACCTGGAAAAAAAATAAACTTAATAAAAATGGTTAGCTTCGCTTATCTAAGACCCTGGTTTAGTTAAAAAGACATATCCATATATAAGAGGCCTCAGAAGCCTAGTTGGGGCTCTTGATTCATGACTTAATGTTTTTAACTCAACCCTCATTTGATGTAGATGGATGGAGGAAAAGTGGATTAAATGATCTCAACACCACATATAAGTCCAACAAATGCTCTCAATATCACATATAAGTCTAACAAATGCTATAAAGTATTTGGACCATCTTTAAACCTTCCCTTGATGTTGTGCCTAACCTTGTCGAACCATCAAATTTCAGACAAGAAGCTAGACAATTATTAAAGGTCCTAAAGATTTTGTAAGTGTAGATTTTAACCTTGTACAATTAATTATTGCAAACATGTTCCTAATAAAACATAAAAGATACAATGGCACACACATACATTACACATATATTTTTACCCTGGAAACCCAAAACCGAGAAAACTAACAACTTGTTTAGAGCCACACTTATAATCTTCTATTCATCATCTTCTTCATTGTTTACAATACAATATACATATAGGATCCCGTGACATCCAAACCACTAATACATTGACCCAGATTAGTCAACAACCTTAATTCCTTAACCAAAATTAGAAAACCATTGGGGAAAACTAGGCACCGAAAAACCACCAAAAACCAATGTAAAAACCACCGAAAACGAATGCAAAAAACCATCCATTTTTTTTCCAGAGGTGGTATGAGGCTCCCATATTAGTGTACAATACATGGAACCAATCTTGTAAATAATATAGCACATACCCAACAATAAGTAATGTCGACCCATATCAGTGTACAATACATGGAACCAATCTTGTAAATAATATAACACATACCCAACAATAAGTAATGTCGAGGAAGCACTCATGGTTTGTGCATCATGTAACTCCAAGGATAACCAAAACAACTCGAATTCTTGGTCTCACCTCATCTTCAAGGATTATTGTATGGTAGTCTTCTTCTTCATCAACATCCATGCAAAGTAAAGCATCTATCTCATCGTCTATATTCTCACAATGATAGTTTTGTACATACTTCAATGATTGAACTCTTCAATTATATTAAAAAGTTCCTTTAAAAAAAGATAAACATTATGCACCCAACAATAGTGCATTTAACCTCTTACAATGTAAACTATTGAATTTAAAGTTACTTCAAATCCAAAAATCCACATCTTCCAAATAGTAACATCAAATATATTGGTGTTGGATACATATTGATCACTTTAAAGAAATGAGGAAATCAAAGACAATACCACCCACCATTTGATGAGATCGACTGTAATGATTGAGAATCCAGTACCCAAATAAGATGGAAAAAACTATGTAATTACAGTTACATTCGGATTAGTGGCAATAACCTTATTATAATAATATTTGATTATTGAAAATTAGTGTCCTCCATGCATTTGTTGCTTGATATGCCTTTTTCCCATTTACAAAAGCATTTTCTCCAACACCTCGTAAGGTTTCTTTTTTCCAATAGAAAATTTGCTCAATTATATTAGTAAATATAATTTGTTTACATCTTCAAAGTCCATGACTAGGACCGAAACAAGAGACAGACTGTCCCAAAAAGGAGAGGCAAAGAAACTATACACCAATCCATTTATACAATATTCCCATTCAAAAGCAAAAAAGACCAAAAGGATCTAGGAGAGTTCTTCATAAAAACAAAATCTGAAACATCTGAGAAATAAAACTGTCTATGATATACTCAGAAATAGACTTTAGAAAAGTATCAAAATATCTATAACAATACTAGAAATGAAAAAGACTAATGACTTAGTAAAGGCTAATATGTCACTTGGGACCTTCAATCCCATTAATCCATTGGTAAAAAGTGATTCTGCCTTCTGGTTCCCTTAATGCTAGGTTTGAAAGATGATCAACTTCCACATTAAATTCCCTGTAGATGTGCTCAAAATTGATAGCATGGAAGGATTTAATTAAATCCTTTATTCTAGATTTCATCCCTCAATTGAACTTGACTGAAGTCTTCCTCTATTGGATAGCCAATCAATCACTACTTTTGAATCGCCCATAACTTGAAGTCTATGAAAAGACAAATGTGAAGCCAACATGAGAGTTGCCCATACTCCCAATAGCTCTTCTATAGTATTTGTACCACCCCCACAATTATAAACCCATCTGTAGACTATTAAGTCTGGGGTTTTTATGACTCCACCAACCCCACAGTGATTGACATCCAAATGTGCAACTCCATCAAACCATGCTATGGTAGTATTACTTTGTTGAGGAATCATAATAACTCACAAAGGGGAAGACTTTTGAGTTTCCAAGTGTCTTTTCTGAAAACCCAGAGTCTTATAAATGACTGAGTGGATAGATGGCTTAGACTCCTCGAAAATTGCTGAGTTCCTCTCTAACCATATAAACCAACAAATGTGGGCAGCAATCAATGATGGGGCAGACTTTTCCTCCACCCAGTTTTTGAAACAGTTAGATAGGGTGTTCCCTTCCCAACAATTTTTGAAACTCTGACCCGTAACCAATCTCCCCCAAACCGATTTAGTGAAAGAGCAGTGAATGAATAGATGATTGATGTTTTCAGTATCTTTATTACAAAGATGACAATGACTAGGTCCTTCCCAACCTCTAGTTTGAATATTTTCCCATGTTAATATTTTATTCTCCGTTGCCAACCAGATGAAAAGTTTGATTTTGAGTTGCAGGTCCCATTTCCAGAGTGCTTGTCTCCACCCTATAACTTTCGACAAACCCTGAGTTGATAATAAGGCCAGATAAGTATTTTTTACAGTGAGGGATCCTGAATTATCGCCATCGATCCACAATAGTTCATCTTCTAAATCCTGGAGGTAGGCACCAAATTTGATAAGATCCCTCCGAAATTGGTTCCATTATGCTTCTAAAACTTCTGAAAGGCCTAAATATATACTGCTGATCCAAAAATATGAGGAGGAGTGATGGCCAATAATCCTCCTAGTCCGTGAGAGAGAGGTGATATTGCGCTTTTTTAATTCAGACAAAAGATTTAAGGAGAGAAAATACTTGTCTCCCATCCCTAGGATCCTGTCTCTACCAAGAGGAATGACATGACCCGAACCCGGAGACCAAC
This sequence comes from Picea sitchensis, assembly GCA_010110895.2. Taxonomy (NCBI): domain Eukaryota; kingdom Viridiplantae; phylum Streptophyta; class Pinopsida; order Pinales; family Pinaceae; genus Picea; species Picea sitchensis. The sequence goes on along the minus strand of SNQJ01S0120451.1, from coordinate 4,881 downwards.
TTAACCAATGTGTAATCAAGTGAACTGATTTCAGAAGACCTTTCCAGATTCTAGATGCCGCATTTTGGTGGAAAGTAGGAGATCTAAGCCAATTTTTAACAGTAGTGTGAGGAAGATACTTGTCAGTAATCACTTTATGCCAAATACCATCACACATTAATACTTGCCAAAGACAATTTGTAGCCAAGGCCCTATTAAAATCAAAGATATTTCGTAGTCCACATCCACCATATTTTTTTGGAATTGTGAGAAGTTCCCACTTGCAGAGATGATAGTGGTTTGACTCATTGTTACCCTTCCAAAGAAAATTAAACATATTTTTTCTCAAGTTATTTAACACAGTAAAGGGGACGAATGCTAGAGACATCCAGTAAACATGATGGCTTTCTAAAACAGACTTCAATAATGTAAAATGCCCTCCCGAAGATAACCACTTGTAGCACCAATTACCTATCTTTTTCTCCACTTTTTTCAACATCCAGCTCCAATCTTCAACTCGTTGCAACCTAGTTTTCAAGTGATAGCCAATATATTTAAAACCAGTTGAGATATCAGAATAAGTACAGGGAAAAAGAGTTTTGTAAGGAGATAAATCCAGTGTCGATAGTCCCTCTTGAAGTACATAAGTTTTTGTCTCATTTACCTTAAGAATTGAAGCCGAGCAGAACAATTTTGATAATCTCATCAATCTCCCATCATTCACTCATTGTATCATTTGACATAATAATGACATCATCTACGAACAAAATATGAAGAATTTTTATAGTTTTGGAGACTTTTATTCCAGTCATCTTTCCATCACTTTGACCTTCTTTTAGTAGAAGGCTTAGTCCTTCCATTACCAAAATAAATAACAGTGGCAATAAAGGGAACCCTTGGCGAAGCCCTCTTCCACTTTTGAAGAAATTTGTGGCCTCTCCATTTAATAAAACAACGAAGGATGAGGAAACAACACAACTCATAATACAATTGGTCATCCTTATACCTAGACCAATTTGGATTAAAATCATCCTTAAAAGGTCCCAATTTATACAATCATAAGCCTTCTGAAGATCCAATTTCAGAACAAGGGATTTTAAATTCTTTTTTTTGATACTATGGAGGCGTTCATGTACCATCCCAATAGCATCTTGGATCTGTCGACCTTTCAAAAACCCCAACTTCTCTTCTGAGAGTGATCTGGATAGGATAGGATTTATCTGATTTGCTATAATATTTGTAATAACTTTGTAACATAGGTTGCATAAGGAGATAGGCCTAAAATCCCCAAAAGTGAGAGGCTTATTTACTTTTGGTTTAAGTCTAAAAAAGTTGAATTGAGTCCTCCAGATATAATGCCTTTCAATCTCGATTCTTCCACCATTTCTAAGAGATCCCCCCCAACCAGATCGAAGAACCGAACAAAAATCTCAACCGTCCAGCCATCGGGCCCTGAACTCTTGTCAAGTTTGAACATAGATAAAACCTCTTTAAGTTTCCCCGAGTGTATCAGACTATAAAGGGCCTCATCTTCAACTTCAGTTACAAATATGGAGAAAAGACTCACCACTTTTACTTGGTCACAAGTCGATGGATGTTCCTATGCTTTGAATTGTTTTAAAAAATGTTTCACCTCCTTAGCTTTTAAATCCTCGTGTCCATTGTGAAGAATCCTTGTATCATCTCTAATCTCCCAGACAAATTTACAATTCCTCCTATAATTGGTGAAGTTTTGAAAAAATTTGGTGTTTTGATCACCACTTTGGACCCAGATAACCCTACTCTGTTGTCTCCATAGTTCTTCCTTTTCTCTTAAATACCTGTTCCTTTTTAGTTTGAGATTTTTTAGATATATTTCCTCCTCTAGGATTCTCGATCCACCCATAAAGTTTTGGAGAGTGACTTTTATTTCTTCCTCCAACTTTATCAGATGTGTGTTTTCCTTATTATTGCGAATCTTTGCCCATTGTTTTGTGTTTAACTTCAGTTCTTTGAGTTTTCAGACCAACCTTCTTTGTTTTCCACTCTCACAATTGAATTTTGGATTTGTCTAGAGCTTCTGAACCATATCTATGAAATCCTGATCCAACAACCACTGGGAATTTAATTTAAAATGGCATGCCTTGAACAATGGTGAAATTTCCAACTGTAGTAACACTAGAGCATGTTTTGATACATATGGGTATTCCACCCATGATATGTAAATACCAACACTCAAAAGAAGCTCTTCTGAAATGAGAAACCTGTCTAGAATTTTCACAATTGAATCATTACCAGAGCACCCATTCCTCCAAGTTGGAACCACCTTTCCTGGCTCGATATCAATGAGTTTTTTATTTTGAAAAAGATTTAAAAAAACCCGCCAAGGGCCCCACTTAGGCATAACCTCCCCAAATCTCACCCGATGATAAGGTTAAGTTCAAATCCCATGAAATAACTAAGTTTTTAACCGATAACAATCCAAAATCTTCCACAAGGTTTCAGAACCTTCTCCTCTCCAAACAAGGACCATAGATATTAAGCAAGGAGATCTCCCTTTTGCTAGCGATACAAAATCCTGTCAATAAAAGTCCACCATAAGTGAGATACATAACAAGATTGAAAATGTTCGGATCCCACGTAGCCAACAGACCACCAGAAGTTCCAACCAAATTTATAGCACAACTAAGCTAGGTCGGACGAAATGAATGCATAAAGGATCTTGCTTTTTGTGCCGACACCAAAGTTTCTTGTAGAAAAATAGTATCAGGACATGTTCTATCCAGTACACGTCGGACATAGGCTGATTTTAGGGTGCCTCCAGTCCCTCTGAGGTTTAGGGAAAGGATTAACATTATTTCACCCGTGCTAGGGCCTTCATTGCTCTAAGTGCCTCACTGTCAGTGGAAGGACGAGAATTAGAATCCAAGGTTGACGAAACAACAGATTTTTTCCGGGCACTCCTAGTCTTTACTGGCGAGTATTCTAAACCTAAGCCCCTAGACCAGACGAACTCTTTCCCAATCCCTTCAACATGTGGGTGAGAAGAAATCGCCTCCCCAACATAGTTTGCAGAGTCTAAAATAGAGTTACCAAGGTAGACAGGAAGATGAATTGAGGATTTTGGGTCATGTATAAAAGGTATTAAGGAGTCCCGAACCACATGTAGAGAGGTATCATCCTCTTTTGGTTCATGGTAACCCGAGGGGGAAGAGGAAACACCATTATAAGGACCAGAGGATAGTAAGGGACAAACCAACTGACTAGGAGCAGAAAAAACAAAGGAAGGATGAGACTAGTTTGAATTACCACTTGACTTGACCGGACTAGAGGGGTTTGCAATTTCACCCCCCAGTGCACTGACCTACAACATAGCCTTGTCCTTTTGACTCTCAGACCCCAAACCAACAAGATCAAAAAATTCCTTGTCCACCATAGTGGACACATCGACATTTGAAGTCGTATGTCTTAGCCAATCCAATGCATCCAAAGCATCCTTTTCCAACAATGACAGTGAAGAATAAAGTGCAGGGCAGTGATTTTTTAACTTACCCGTCAGCGACCTGAAGACTCTGACTGGCTGGAATATTCCTGTGGAAAATGAAAATGCCTGTTTCCAGTGTAACCAGCTTCTGAGGAAGAGTCCTTAACACTTCTTTACAGAGTTGTGTCTTCAGATTCTTCTTCTTTCGCTGAAAAACCTTTGTAGTCCCGCCTCAGGTGACCGGTACTCCTGCAGAAACTGCATCTCAAAGGTAATCCTAGATAGTCCAAACGCTGTAGAACCCGACGCCATCTTCATTCAATCTCAATGACTTCCAGAAGTCCAAAATGTATATCCATTTCAACCAATACTTTTCCAACTTTCCTAGACGCCACAAAAAGGGAGGATTTATCAACCGAAATAAAATTGCCCAAAGAGTTCCCAATAGCTTGCAAAGCTCCTTCATTCCAAAGGTGCAGGGGTAAACCGAGAAGAAGAATCAAGAGATGTCTATGTTGGAAATATTCAGTGACCAGGTAGAAATCCACCCGCCAACGCTTTATCATAAAGCTACTTTCACCAATAACCCACCTACGAGCCAATAAAAGTGATGCGTCTTTAGGCGAATTACAGATAATGTTGAACCAACCTTTAGTTAAAAACAAAACCCTAGGTGTGTATCCTAAAAGAGGACCCCAAGCCTGCTCAACTCAACTGGGGAGCATCATATTACAAAGTTTTCTATAGGAGATCCTCCCCACTAGACCACATAAAGTTGGCTTACAGGTCTCCTCGAGACCGATGTCTGACCCCATCACCATCCACTTTACCACCTTATTCGCCTTCCACTACCTACGACTACCCCCCGAGGGACCAACTGTTCTACCAGGATTTCTCTAAGAACCTGTAAAGCTCGCTCCACTAGCCTCCTCTCTCAGACCGGTCATAGGTGTGTGATCCTCCACCTCTGGAGGTGTTTTGGTTAAGCCAGTAAAAAAGTCAGATAATGGAGGAACTACAACAAAGCTACCACTATGAGGGCACGCTAAAGGGGAATTCAGATAAATAGAAGAGTGAGTAAATGACTTAGTACAAATGCCCAGTGAGTCCACCGAGGTGAAAAGACCTTCCTCCTGCCAGACGCCTTCGTTTGCCTCTCTCATTAGTGCTCTTACGTCAGCTTCTATAACCGCCTACCTAGGAGGGGCCATGGATAAGCTACCTAGGCTCCACTAGCACCTGTTCTTAACTCCAAACTTTGGTGCATTCTAATTACCAAGAAAAGCAATTAAAGGATTGTTGAAGGAAAATCTCCCTGCGGACAGGTAGATCTCCTCTTGAGAGCTAGACTCTTAACTCTTAAGACAAAAGATGCTTATCGTGGACACTGACTTCCTTTTAGATCTAGATAAACTAATGTGTGAGGAGGAAGGAGAAAA
>SNQJ01S0120450.1:37555-51597 GCA_010110895.2 Picea sitchensis | reverse complement strand
ATGTAAAGAATGTAATTATTACTTATCATATAAAGAAAAAAAGGTTTTTACCCTGTATGGGTTTCCTCGGAAAATATCTGTCTCTGTGTTTCTCATATATGTGACTGATGTTGAATGTGCCATTGTTTATTTCCCTGCATTATTGTGATTATCATTCAATGTTTCTGCAAAGAGTTTTAAAAGAAGTATTATTGTTTAAGCACGGTGAAAAATTATTCACCCCCCCTCTCAGTTGTCCAACATTATATATATGGTTTATGTATGTTTTGGTTAACTGATTAGTTTTCTTATCCGTTTGTTATACAAACCTATCTGACAATAGCTCTTGAAGGCCTTGTGTTGCATGAATATATTTAGACTATCTTGAGAATACAATCCAGAGGTTAAGATATTCATCTTGATCCAAAACCACACCTATTATTGAGAAAATAGTTTCCAAAAACATCTCTGACTTACAGCCTAGGAGAGTTTCCTGGAGTGATAACACGCCCCAAGCACCTTCTATCCAACAAAAGCAGGTCGACAAGGCTACAACAAAGTGAAAATATTCCTTCTACACACCATCCTCTCATGTATCTCGACTTGTTGAACAACCTCAGCCTCAACAGGTTCTTGACATACTTCCACAAACTGAGCAATGCGATGTCTCCAACAATACAAGCAGCTCACCAAGATGCAGATCGAACAAACTCTTTTCTCTCTCCCTTGGGAACTCAACGTAATTGAGACCATTAATTCCTAAGGAGGGATTATTGATCCAGGTGGATATCAGTGGCCACCCACCTTTTCCAATTGGCTCAAAACAATTTTCTGGCAATTTTGGCAATTTACTAGTTTTAGCAGGTTTTAACTTATGGGGCCATTTTGAGGGCCCAAATGAAGTTTTTTCATGATATAGGTTCTCAATGATATCCAAAGGCATTATTTATCCCCCAAAATTAATCTCCTTGACAATACCTTTCCAACGAGATATCACACGCCTAAAACGGATATCGTATGAAAAAGTTACGACCTCGGGAAGTTGATGTACTCACTTACCCAAACGGGGTCCACATGACTTTTGGCACTTCATCTCCTAGGGTTAGGTTTTTTGGATGTCTAAGGTTTTTCAACATTCATGCTTATTATTAAAAGGAATTCGGAGCCTCATTTTAATCATCTTCTTGTGAATGCGAGTAGCCGTCACATCTCTTCTAAGAGATAAGATGCCATCATTCTAGCGAGTCTTTGACTCTATATTTTTATAGTCTCTGTACATTTATTTCATTAATAGAAATCATGTATTACTGTACCTCTGTGTTTATGGTTTTATCTCTGATATATTTCTGTTATATTATTGAATATATGCGATATCTCTGTGCATTCCTTTATTATATCTCCGATCTCATTTCGTGTCGAAAATAATCCAGATCAATCATCTCGTTCCTTTTTTGTGTGAGGGATTCCTTAAGCAACATTTTGAAAGGATATCATGTCCCACCATCTTTATTTTCTTATGTAATGAGAGGTCGCTTGGGCGTCCAAGAGATTTTGTCCTCAAGAGAAGCAAACTCGAGACCCAGTTCTTTGTAGCCTGACATCATTAGGGATATGCATTAAGACGACAAGGAGAATAATGCTCTGATACCACTTATCCAGATTTTATGAGTAGAGTGAAATGAATATAGATTATTAAAATATTCTTAAAACAAAATAACATAGATAAAGTAAAACTAGTTTTCTATTCAATAAGGAAATAAGTTGAAACTGTAAAATGCAGTGGAAAACAAGCTTGTTGGAATGGTGGCGGATTATCTATGAGAAGAGATGTGAAGGCTATGCTAATTCACAAGAAGATGATTACAATGAGGCTCTAAAGGTCATTTTACAATAAACAGGCATGTCAAAAACCCTAGACATCCAAAAACCTAACCCTAGGAGATGAAGTGCCAAAAGTCATCTGGGCCCCGTTTGGGTAAGTTAGTACATAACTTCCCGAGGTCGTAACTTTTGCATACGATCTTCATTTTAGGTGAACGATAGCTCGTTAGAAAGGTCTAATCGAGAAGAAGGATTTCCAATTGGCCTAGGTTATTGCCTCTAATTAACACCAGGGCCCCAAATCCCCAAAAGAACGGTGTTTAGGGCCTCAAAACGACCTCGAAAGTTTGGTACCCAAAAAATTGCCGAAAAACTTCTAAGGTGGAAAACTATTCTTCGAGGCAGTGGAATAGGTGGGTGGCCACCGACATCCACCTGAATCAAATCTGCAACATGTTGTTCCTTTAATTCAATCACCACCTTAGTCTCTTGATTCATTATGTCATATGGATTTGCTTCATATGCTTCTCTAGACTCTACCTCTGGAATAAATTCGATGCCTGATGTCGTGGGCCCTTATTTCTTACTAAGAAACACATACTACAATGTAATTTTATTTTTCTTATACCACAACTTCAAAAACTTATTTTGCACATTAAGATTAATTTTTTCCACTGACTCTATCCAAGGATATCTCAAAACAATGTCTACATCACCCATATCTAGAGCCTCAAAATATGAATGCAACACATATTTATCCATACTAAGCTTCAAATATTTAAAAAATTTAACATTTTCACTCGCAACTTGTGTACTTCGAATATTATTTTTCGGAACTTGCAATCTATTAACCAACTGAACATTGATAAAATTGTGTCTGTAACTGGGCTTAATAGAAACAATGATATTTTATTTTATAATACATCCTTGAACCTATAATACAGAGTTGCCACATGAAAATAAACCCTTGGTGCATTCTTTATCCTTAATCTTGGCACGAGACCACTTGTCTAAAAATAATTTTTCATATTTTGTATTTGAAAGTGCATGAATATCTTTAGAGTTAACTCATTTTCACCATATGTTAGCATCTTCCATTAAATTCAGCGATACCCAATCTCACCATCGATGTCTCCATAATGATTTTATATTTTTGATATATTCTTCAATACTAATACTATTATCGTTTCTATTAAAATGAAACTTTTCCTCCATAACCCACGAAATAGAACTAGGGTTTATAAATAAATTACAACAAAAAATCGTGGTTTTTTTCTGGAAAACCCTGCAAAACTGCCAAATTTAAAATGCTCATAACTTAGGTATATTCTTCCTAATTTCCATTAGGGAAACTAGCTTAAAGGTATATTCTTCATGATCCAACTGTGTACTAGTCGATTCTAGATACAAATATCCTACTATATCTAGAGTACTATTTCTCTAAGTCGACTTCTTCTCATCGAATCCTGGATTGATATCCATTGATTTGGACTTACGATATATCTTGTAATGCCCAACTTTACTTCATTTCCCACATCTTCTCATCGACTGAACTGTGGATTTAGATCTATCATTCAACTTCGACTTTTTTTCAGATAATTTTCCTTTACCTCTATGAATCAATTAACCTCACACCATCGAGGGATAATTGTTCTATCCTTCCATGTTCTTCCACCTCATTTCATATGACAAAAAAAATGCAACCATGTCTTCAAGCATTAATGTAGCTGAATTACTCATGATATACATGACTAAGCTATCCCATTATTCTAACAAACAACACAACAGACTTATACATTTTTCCTTCTCAGTGATTTTAATATCCCTAGAAAATAACTAACTTATTATAATATTGAATACATTCATGTGATTTTTTACTGAGCTCCCATCACTCATCCTTAGAAGATACATTTTTTTTCGAAGGAACAATTTGTTTACCAGATATTTTGACTGAAACAAGCTTCCTAATTTGTCCCACAGTTTCTTTGTCTTGTCTTTGCCTGAGACATTCAACAATAGTGAATCTACAAGATAGAGTCACATAAAACATAGTTACCAACTTAATGAGAACCGTGACCTCAAAACGAGAACTCTGGCCCCAAAAACCCATATTTTTGCATAAAAAACATCAAAATCAACCCCCAAATCAAAAAGTGGTGCTACTAGTAGCACGATTTTTTAAAACAGGGTCAAAATTACAACATTTTTCAAACATGGGCTTCAAAACATAGACAGTGGCTCAGAAAAACCTTAAAATCGGCACCTAAAAACAAATAAGATGTTTTTGATTTTTTTTTCTTTTCAAAACATTAAATTTTGAGATCATTTTAAATCGTATTTTATCACTTTGTACCATTAAAACCAAAACCTCAAAATCGACCATCAAATTGAAAAGTACTGCTACCGGTAGCACCCATTCTAAAATTGGAGTATGAAAATGACACATTTTTATAATGTGGTAAAAGAAATCATCATTACTGTAAACAAAATCATAAAAGAAATCCTTAAATGTTTACTTTTTAAATGTTATAATCACCCAAAGCACAAGGTAATACATAATGCCATGAAAATATCACAATATACTTTAAAAATTCAACATCGTTTTTTAATAATTTTTTACTTTTAATAATAAAACAGTAAATACAAGTTACATTGAATGAAACATAAACAATTTCTTAAAAGTATTTTTATATTGACCATATTCAAAACATATGAGCTAACCAAATTGTGAAAAACAAAGAAAAACTAGAAATAAATGAAAAAAATTAAAAATTTCTCCAAAAAACAAAAATACGTTTTTTTGTTAAAAAAAACCAGCAAAAAATCTCTTCCAGCTTAAAAAAAGACAAATGAAATTAGAAAAAAAAAATAGAAAATTAATCAAAATTCAATTAAATATTTAAAAAAAAACAACTAAAAAAAAAATAACAAAAACATTAATATTACCTAAGCTACAAATTTATTTAAATGTTTTTTTAATAATATGTTAATAATGTAACAATGTTATATTATAACAATGTTATAATGTAACAATGTTATATTATAACAATTATTATAACAATGTTATATTATAAATTGTTATAATATAACAATGTTATATTATAACACTATTATATTATAACAGTGTTATAATATAACAATGTTATATTATAACACTATTATAATATAAAACTGTTATATTATAACATTGTTATAATATAAAACTGTTATATTATAACATTTTTATAATATAAAACTGTTATATTATAAAATATGTTTATGATTTTGTTTTTTGTAAAAAAATTTTTTTTTAAGGTTTTTGATTTAAATTTAAATTTTTTGTTGTTGTAGTTTTAATGTTTTTCAATTTATTTTTGTTAATTTTTATTTAAATTTCATATTAAAATTTTTATTTTAAGTTTTTTAATTTGGATTTTTTTTTACATTTTTAAAGTTTTTTTGGGTTATAATTTTTTCTTTTTTACTTTTTCCTATTTTTTTTTCTCATTTTTCTTACTTTATATATATCTATATATATAATTTTTTTATTTTATGGTTTTCTTTTCCTCTTTAGCTTTTTAGGTTTTTCTTCAATAGTTTTTTCTCGTATAAATTTGTTTTTAAAATGTTTTTTGTTTTTTAAATTTCAATTTTGTTTGTTTTCTTATTTATTTGAGTTTTTAATTGATAAAAAAAAAATGAATTATATTTTTTTGCTAAATATTTAAAAATATTGTTATTTAACAACAATTAATTTCTATGTATTGAAGTAAGGTGAAAAAAGCGTGTTAAAAATGATATTTTCCACTATATTTAAAATGTATGGAACCATAACTTAATTAAGGACAGATAATTATATGAAAAATCTTAATTTCAAAAAAATAAATGGTGTACAACATTTTTAACATTGGATGAAGCATGGAAATATGATTAAAACCAAGATTGAATAAAACTAAAAATTAAAATAAAATAGAAAAGTTTGAAAATAGATGAAAAACATCGTTGAGAAAAAAAAATAAAAAAAAAATGAACAATTTGAAAATAAGTGAAAAAACGAACATTTAAAAAAAACAAAGTGGAAACCTTATGTATCAGAAAATTTAAAATATAAAAAAATCATCTAAAAATGGAGGGTGGTGCTACCGGTAGAACCATTTTTAAAAACGGCGTAAAAAACTTGACCCCCCAAAAAATGAGAACTCTGTAGAGTTCTTGTTAAGTTGGTAACTATGTTATAGTACTCCATCTTGTCCTTTTGATTTTATACCATTCTTCCTTCGACATACTTGTCAAAATTGTTTTGGTACTCACAAGTACCCATCGTTCTCAATATATAAGGCAATCTTCCATTTTAAGCTTCCAAAGCTTAAAATTCTTGTCATTAAAGTTTTTGATCTCTATCATTGAACTACTTATTAGTATTTTTGTTAGGATATTTAGACACTTACAAGTTAGTTAATATCAACTTGGTGTAATTTGTTGGTAGGTAAAAGTGTGTTTCTTAGTGTGTTTCCTTAGTATGCATTTTTAGTTAGGTAATATGATGGTCACGATATGTTCTCGACATAGAGTGATCCGACAGATCATATTCTCCTTGATATTAATGACTATATTGATCCGTGGATTGATGCTTGATTGGTCAGTGATATTTATTTAAAGAGAATGGAGCGTAATTTTCCATTGATCGATTGTGATAAACTCTCTTGTAAATCTATTTGTAATATTCTTCTTTTTTATCAATAAATTTCTCCAAGTGGCCACATTGGTTGGGGCCATGGATGTTTCCTCGTAGAGGTTTTATCACATCAAAACATTGAAGTGTTGATCTTTAATTTGGTTGCGTGAGTGGTTAATTAAGGTGTTCGTCCTCTGTTAAATACCTATGTTGTCAAACATGGTATCAGAGTGCATTTGAAGACTCGCTCCCATTGTTGATGGAGATAGTGAAGTCATGTTTCTGCATCTATGGTTTCTTCCATTTCCATACATTTTTGGTCTGATAGGACTATTCCATTGTGTCTAGAGAACTTTTATGAGTTAGGAGCACCTTTCGTTTTACTCAAAAAAGTTTTTATTTTCCCAAGATATGACCATTTCAATTAGATCTGGAGGTATAAAGCCTGAATATATGCCCTTCTAAATTTTTACAGAGATAATATTTCGGTTTTATTTCCATTTTCTATTTTTTATTTCCATCTTGCTACTCTTCTATATATGCATATTCTCTTTACCATGTGTTTTATGCAATCTCATCAAATTTGAAATAGAGTGAAAATGTGTCCCTGTCTATGTATTCTCTTTGTCGTGCGCTCTGTGTGATTTCAATAAATCATAATCAAAGGGGAAAATTCCATTGTCTGGGTAAACTAACTGAGATCTAACCCTTGTTGTCGTCGACAAGTTAATTTTTTTTCTTGTTTGAAAATAGTTTTCTTTTAGCATTCTCTACAAGGACATCTTCCACAACAACAACACCACCACCCCCAATCCTCCTTCTAAACAATATAACAGTTTTTGCACTAGCTCACTTGGTTAAAATGTGCTTTATGAAGTAAGAGGTATTGAGTTCAAGTCTCTTTTTTGTTACTTTTTTATTTAAAGTTCATGCATCCATTTTAATGTGTATTTCACTTAAATTATAAAAGTGAAACACTATAAGCAGTTTTAATATTTTATTTGTAGTTATTTATTTTACATGCAACTTTCATTTATAAAGTAACTTCATTGTAAACATGATCTCGCTTATTATATACAAGTGGATCACTTAATAACTAACTTATTTTTAAAGGTGAGGTTAATACAAGGAGGGGTATCACCACATGAAACAACTTGTACTTTCCACATGGATCTTTGGTTACCATTTATTCCTTTTTTTCAAAAGGGCATAACTTTCACATCTGAAGTACGTTTTCAATGTCATTGTATTTTAAACAACTTAATTTTTGAGAGCTTTCCATCCAGAGCATCAATTTCAATGTTTATGTCGATATTTTTTTCATATTTAATATGGATTCTCTTAGGGATATGTTTCTTATTAGCACCAACTACTTCCAATGAAAATCCCATATGGAGTATTTATTAAGAAGTAAAGGATTCTACCAGGTTTCCTTGGGAAATAAAAATATCCATTCGATGATGAAAAGTATGTGAACTGGATTAATAGGAATGAAGAATCTCGTGGAATGATCATAATGTCCGTGTCTCATGATTTAAGGTTTCACCTTAAAGATATTAATGCCCCCAATAAATCTTTGTAAAATATTGAAGCTGTGTTCAGTAAACACAATATTGTTTGAGTTCACCAGTTGGAAAATCAGTTAATGAATTTAATTCAAAATTATTTTCCTTGCATTGAAGACTACTTATCTAAGTTCAAAACACTTATACTTTTGTGTATACATTTCTAACTAGATCTGAAGGAAGATCATTGCATATATGTTATTCTTTCTAATCTTGGTAGCACACATTCTGTTTTTGTATCTACCTTTTATGCCACTAGAGAAGCTCTAGAGAGTGCTTATAAAGAACCCTCTCTTGAGTCCTTTTGTGATGCTCTAATTTGAGAGAAAGATAATCTTGTGCAACTTGGATTGATCAGCACTGTAGGTACATCCAAAAACGCTGTAGTGTTCCAACAGAAAGATAAATCCAAGAATCCCAAGAAGCACCATCCTCTCCACAATGACAAGAAAAACAATGGCCCCAATCCCTCTCTTCCAACTTCTAATCCTAATGGTGACAAAGGAGAAAAATCTAAAAATAAGAACACTGAAATAAATTGCAACTTTTGTGGGAAATATGGTCATGTGGAGTCCAAATGTTTTAAGAATATGGAAGCTTTGGAAGTAGAAATGAAGAAGAAAAACATCAATATTTATTATTCTTATTCTAACTCTTCTTCTCATGGAAATGCACTTTATGCTTCTATTTTCTCCTTCAATGAAATGTATGCTTCTTCTTATGATGAGTGGCTTATTGATTTTGGAGCATCTTATCACATGGATAAGGATAAACCCATATTTTCTACTATAAATGAATGTAACACCAACAAAATATTTGTTGGTGATGACAGGTCTCTTAGTGTTGTAGGGTCTATAATAGTTCAGGTAGATAATGTTCATTTCAAAGATGTATTATTTGTTCCAAGTCCTTCCTACAACCTTCAGTATATCAAATTACTCATTATGTTGAAGGTAAAATTGCATATTTTTCACCTCACCAAGTTGTAATTAAGGATAAAAAATATCCTAAGCATGTCCTCACAATTGGAATTGTTGAGGATATTACCAGGTTGTACAATTTTGACAACTTTGGGTCATCATTTTTTCCATCAATTTTGTTGCTCATAGTGATGACTTGAGAAAAATTTGGCATGAGTGGTTTGGTCATCTAAATTGTCACTCATTGTAGAAACTATGTAATCAACATATGGTGATTGGTCTTCTTCTTGTTTCCTATATATATGGTGTTTGTGCCAGTTGTGTTCTCGGAAAACTATTGAAATAATGTAACTACAAAGAGTATTCTTATTATTATTTGATATATTATTCATTGGATCAATCCCCATTGTGGATTGATCATGTCGGCTATTGTAATAGGACCAAATCCCCTTTTGCGGATTGTTCAAATGATAATTATAATAGGCAGAATAAGAAGTCGACCCCAACAGATATTAAAGAGGCCCTAGAAAATATTAAAGGTGGTTATAACCACCCAGTTGGAGAATTTGGCCCTACCAATGAAGAGACACTTCACACGTTCCAGTCTAATATAAATAAGGAGGCTAGCGCCTCACTTAGACACACAACTCACTTGCTCATTGAGAGACAAGTTTCGGATCTACTGTTATAGAAGAAGGAGAGAGAGTGGCACATATCTGGGAGAGGAACTTCTACATTAGTTTAAGATATCTCTTGGCATTGTATTGGCTATCTATATTAAGGAATTTTTGCTGGGTTTTCTTCCCCTAGAGGGTTTCCCAAGATAAATGTTGTGTCTCTTGTGATTGTGTATTTCTCAGTGATCTTGGATTATGCTATTGTTATCTAATGAAATGAAAAGAACTATAATAATGGATTAAACATTAACATGGTATCAGAGCCAAGTTGAAGGAAGCATGTTTCACAAGAGTGAAAGACATCACTGTTGTCGTACATGAAAATTAGGGCTTTTGATGGTGAATCTTTTCAGCCCCAAAACCATCTAGAAAAGTGCACCCTCCCCTAAGGATCACTTTGGCACCCCCAACGCACATTTTCAGTGGCTGGATCTCCTGGAAAGTGAAACCTTAGTTTCACAAAGTACCAGAAGTACCAAAAAACCAGTGTACCAGAAGTACCAAACGTACCAGAGGTACCAGAAGTACCANTTGGCATTGTATTGGCTATCTATATTAAGGAATTTTTGCTGGGTTTTCTTCCCCTAGAGGGTTTCCCAAGATAAATGTTGTGTCTCTTGTGATTGTGTATTTCTCAGTGATCTTGGATTATGCTATTGTTATCTAATGAAATGAAAAGAACTATAATAATGGATTAAACATTAACATGGTATCAGAGCCAAGTTGAAGGAAGCATGTTTCACAAGAGTGAAAGACATCACTGTTGTCGTACATGAAAATTAGGGCTTTTGATGGTGAATCTTTTCAGCCCCAAAACCATCTAGAAAAGTGCACCCTCCCCTAAGGATCACTTTGGCACCCCCAACGCACATTTTCAGTGGCTGGATCTCCTGGAAAGTGAAACCTTAGTTTCACAAAGTACCAGAAGTACCAAAAAACCAGTGTACCAGAAGTACCAAACGTACCAGAGGTACCAGAAGTACCAGAGGTACCAGAAGCACTAATCCATAAATCTGCAGATCAAATTTAGAGGAGAAAAAGTTGGATTTTCTCAGATCCAAACACACTAGGCTACTCACCATAGACAAGCACACCTCCTGGTAAGTTCAGATTTTGATTTTGAGCACTTTCATTTTTCGGTCATTTTCCTAGCTCCAGGTAAAGATGTCTACAAGCGTTAAGCTTGTTGACAAGCTAGAAGGAGTGGAAAACTTCCATTCTTGGAAGTATAGGATTGGCCTCATTCTTGAAGAGAATGACCTAGCAAGATTCGTCAAAGAAGAAGTACCGGAACCCGTCGATGCTGCAGAAAAGGAAAAGCATCAAAAGGACACAATCAAAACCAAAAGAATCATTGGAGATTCAATCAAAGACCACCTGATTCCTTATGTGTCATATAAGAAGACTCTGAAAGAAATTTTTGATGCCTTGACCATAATTTATGAAGGAAAGAACATAAACCAGAAGATGAATCTAAGACCTCAACTAAAGAATAAAAGGATGCAGAAAGGAGAAACGATTCAAGAATACTTCTCCAAAATATCATAATTCAAAGAACATCTAGAAGCTATTGGAGATACCATAGACAAAGACGAACTCATAATGACGGTCCTAAATGGTCTCATAAGACCTTGGGATGCATTCATCCAAATGATATGTGCCAGAACGGAGAAACTGAAGTTTGATAATTTATGGGAAGAATGCATCCAAGAAGAAACAAGAGTAGTGAATCGTGAAGCGTTACTAGCAAGAGATGATGATCAATCCCTAGCTACTCACACCAAAGTAGGAAGGAAGAAACCCTACTTCCAAAAGGAGACTCATAAAGAGCCTCAACAGTCAAACAAATTCAATCACAAAGAATCTCATCCAAGGAGATTTCAGAAGAAAGGACAACGAAAGGAAAGGGGCTACTCATTTGTACAATGCTATCATTGTGACAAGATGGGACACATTGTGAGGTTTTTTCTAGCCAAATGAGAAGAATACAAGAGAAAACAGAAGAGGCTCCATGCCCATGTAGTCGAAGATGAAGAGCCACCCACAAAGATGATAAGAGAGCAGATCAAAGACCATGTCTTTATCTCGGCCCTCTCAAGATATGTAACACCTGGAGAGGACACTTGGCTCAATGATAGTGGTTAATAAAAGCACATGACGGGACAAAGAAACATTCTCTCCTTTATCTCAGAATTTTTTTTTTCTCAGAAAGTGGCACTTGGAGATGATTACCAATATCCCATCAAGGGAGTGGCAGAATCAAACCATAAACTAAATTCAGGGAATTCACTAAAAATGAAGGACGTACTATATGTACCAGGATTGAAGAAGAACCTACTCTCCATTTCAGCTTTAGAAAATAAAGGATTCAGAGTTTCCTTTATAGATGGAGAAGTTCTTATGTGGTCTAAAGGAGAAACATTAAATGAAGCAATCATCATTGGAAGTGAAGAAAATGGCTTGTATAAACTAAAAGGTCACTCTTAGACTGCCATGACCCACGCCATTGAAAACTCATGTGAACTTTGGCATAGAAGGTTATCCCACATCAACTACAAGGCACTACCATTCATATGCAAAGCAGTCACAGGTTTACCATAACTCAAAGGTGACCATAAAGGCATATGCAATGGATGTGCACAAGGGAAGAACATCAAGAACCCATTTTCAAAGAGGGACAACAAGATAGAAGGAGTCCTAGAACTCATTCATTCAGATGTATGTGGCCCAATGCCATCATCCTCAATTAGTGGGTATGTATATTATGTATTGATGATTACTCTCGTAAAACCTAGATATATTTCTTGAAATTCAAAGATAAAGTGTTCAACAAGTTTAAGGAATTCAAAGCCTTGATAGAGAACATTTATGAAATGAATATTAAGATACTCAGGTCAGATAATGGAGGAGAATATACCTCAAAAGAGTTTGTGAACTTCTGCAAATATGTTGGGATCAAGAGGGAACTCACTACTCCCTATAATCCCCAACAAAACAGTGTAGCTTAACGAAAGAACAGAAACATACTGGAAGTTGTGAAGACTATGATCCATGATCAAGATCTTCCTATGTGCTTATGGGCAGAAGCAGGAATGACAGTTGTATATGTGTAGAACTGATTTTCCCATAGTGCACTTGGGCTCAAGACACCGAAAGAGATGTTCACCAGAAAGAAGCCATAGGTAAGCCATCTCAAAATATTTGGTTGTCCAGTGTATATTCATATACCTAAAGAAAAGAGAAACAAGTTGGACTCTTCAGGAAAGAAGGGAATATTTGTGGGATACTGTGAGGTCTCCAAAGCCTTCATAATCTATATACCAGGTCAACATCACATTGATATCAGCAGGGATGTGACCTTTGATGAAGATGTAGCGCTCAAGAAATCTAAACTATGCCAGCGTGAAGAAGTATATGAAGAGGAACCCGTAATCTAGAGGACTTCAATGAGGGAGGTTCCCAGAGCTACAAAACCAGTGAGGGAAGTCATAAATTCCCCTGATGAGGAACTTCTAGAAGACCATGATATAGTAGAAGTTCAAGAACCTCCTCAGATGACGATCCTCCATAAAATAAAGCCATCTTGGGATAGAGAGCTTATTCAAGATGGAGAGAAGTACGATGTTCCCCAAGGAACTACGAGACAGGTGAAAAGACCAAAGCCATTCTCCATTTATGGCTTTGATGTGTGATATCCTAGAAGAGGAGACTACCTTCTTTGAAGAAGCCATTCAGAGAAAAGAATGGGCAGATGCCATGACAGAGGAATACCAATCCATAATGAAGAACAAAGTCTGGGAAATAGTTCCTAGACTGAAGAATAAAGATGTGGTATCCTCCAGATGAATCTTCAAAATAAAACATGCTACTGATGGAAGTATTATGAAGTATAAAGAAAGATTTGTGGCTCGTGTCTTTTCCCAGAAGGAAGGCATTGACTATGAAGAGACATTCGCTCCTATGGCCATATACACTTCGATCAGAACCATCACAGCTCTTGCAGCTAAGATGAAGTGGAAGTTGCACCAGATGAATGTGAAGACATATTTACTAAATGGTGTCATCGAAGAGGAAGTGTTTATAGAGCAATCTCAAGGATTTCAGGTTGAAGACAGGAAGTCTCATGTCTACAGATTGAAGAAAGCCTTATACGGATTGAAGAAAACTCCTATAGCTTGGTATGGACATAAAGACAGTTTCTTGATGAGCTTAGGCTTTACCAAGAGTAAAGAAGACTCTAACCTCTACTTCAAAATCATGAACAATGAGCCAGTAATCTTACTGCTATATGTGGATGACTTATTCTTAACTGGAGAAGAAAATATCATCACTAAATGTAAAAAGAGACTTTCCTTGGAATTTGAAATGAAAGACCTTGGCCTAATGCATTATTTCTTAGGTCTTGAGGTATGGCAGAGTCCTGAGA
>SNQJ01S0120450.1:27188-37505 GCA_010110895.2 Picea sitchensis | reverse complement strand
AAGGGAAGTACACAGTCGAAATCTTGAAGAGATTCGACATGTTGGAATGCAAGCCCATGAATACACCCATGGAAGCGAAGATGAAGTTGTTGGTCGATACTTCATCAGAATTGATTGATGTCACACTATACAAATAGATTATTGGATCGTTGATGTACCTGACGAACTCCAGACCAGACATTTTTTTTGCTGTGAACACCTTGAGTCAGTTTCTGGTAGAACCCAGACGTGTTCACCTAGTGGTTGCAAAACATGTGATGAGGTACCTTAAAGGTACAATAGATTGTGGTCTCAGCTATGATGGAGATCATGACTTCACATTGAGTGGATATACTTATGCAGATTGGGCAGGAAGTATTTATGATAGGAAAATCACTTCAGGAAGTTGTTTCAGTTTGGGATCAACTATGATCTCATGGCAGAGTAGGAAGCAATGTAGTGTTTCTCTCATCACAGCGGAAGTAGAATACATTGTTGCATGTTCTGCCAGTTGCGAAGCTATATGGATTTGAAAGTTATTGACCGACCTATTTGACTTAGAGATGAGAGAAACCTTGATTCTATGTGAAAACCAGAGCTTCATAAAGATGATAGAGAATCTTGTATTCCACGATAGGTTGAAACACATAGAGATCCGTTATCATTACATCTGTGACATGGTGCAGAGAGGAGCCTTAAAGCTCTAGTACATTAGCACAGATGAGTAGGTTGCTGATGTGTTGACCAAACCACTATCTCATGTAAAGTTTGAGTACTTTCGAGATAATCTTGGTATAGTTTGAAAGGACCCTCCTCGAAAGGGGGAGTAGATGTTGTGATAAGACATCTCTTGCTTCCGACCTGATGGTTTTGATGTAAATAAAGATGATGTGATATGACTAGTATTGTGGTTCCAGCTGGATAGCTATGACATAAAGCCATTCTAGTATCCTTGTTCCCACCTGATGGTTGTGACGTAAACAGGACGAGTACCTTGCTTCTGACCTGATGGTTACGTCAAGATGATGTGTGACTAGTACTATGCTTCTGGCTGTATAGCTGTGACATAAAGCAAGTCTAGCTCCCTGCTTCCGACTTGATGGTTGTGATGTAAAGAAGGATGTGTACCTTGCTTCTGACCTGATGGTTGTGGCGTAAAGAAAGATGATATGATGAGACTAGCACTGAGCTTCCAGCTATATAGTTATGACGTAAAGCCAGTCTAGTATTTTTCTTCCGACCTGATGGTTGTGACGTAAAGCAGGACAAGTATCTTTCTTCCATCTTGAGTGATGTGACGTAAAGAAAGACGATGAGATGAGACTAGTATTGTGCTTCCATCTTGATAGTTGTGACATAAAGCCAGTCTAGTATCTTTCTTCCAACCTGAGTGTTGTGACGTAAAGCAAGACATTGAGATGAGACGAGTACTAAGCTTCCATCTTGATAGCTGTGACGTAAATCCAATCTTGTATTATGATGAGCCAACCTTGTGCTGTGATGATGATGATGTATCAATTTTTATACTAATACATATTGATGCAGATGATGATGGAATTCGTTTGAGAATGATGATGTTGTCGATGAAGAAAACTTCTGATGATTTATAGATATGCCAGTCAGTGTTCCAAGATGATATTGATGATCCTATCCTCTCACCCACTTGATGTTGTTGATGATGTTGTCATATCTCTCTCGCATGATGTTGTTGAAGAATACTCTTCTTGTTAAGGGGGAGTGTTGAAATAATGTAACTGCAAAGAGTATTCTTATTATTATTTGATATATTATTCATTGGATCAATCCCCATTGTGGATTGATCATGTAAGCTATTGTAATAGGACCAAATCCCCTTTTGCAGATTGGTCAAATGATAATTATAATAGGCAAAATAAGAAGTCGGCCCCAACAGATATTATAGAGGCCCCATAAAATATTAAAGGTGGTTATAACCACCCAGTTGGAGAAGTTGGCCCTGCCAGTGAAGAGACACTTCACACATGCCAGTCTAATATAAATAAGGAGGCTAGTGCCTCACTTAGACACACAACTCACTTGCTCATTGAGAGACAAGTTTCAGATCTACTGTTAGAGAATAAGGAGAGAGAGTGGCACATATCTGGGAGAGGATATTCTACATTAGTTTAAGAGATCTCTTGGCATTGTATTGGCTATCTATATTAAGGAAGTTTTGTTGGGTTTTCTTCCCCTACAGGGTTTCCCAGGATAAATGTTGTGTCTCTTGTGATTGTGTATTTCTCAGTGATCTTGGATTATACTATTGTTATCTAATGAAATGAAAAGAACTATAATAATGGATTAAAAATTAACAAAAATATCGTCAAGACAATTTTTAGAAATGTGCCCCTTGGCATGCCTCATCACCTTTGTAGATTGTTCACAGTGACTTGTGTGGTCCACTTTCTTCTGCTTCTTTTTCTTGGTGCAAATATTTCTTAACTTTCATTGATTACTTTTCCAGACACACTTGGGTTTACTTATTAAAACTTTAGAATGAAGTTTTTGACAAGTTTTTTTCCTACAAGGCTCTTGTAGAAAAACAATATAGGCATCAAATTCAAAGGTTAAGAATAGATAATGGAGGAGAATAGTGAACAATAATTTTACATGTTACGTCATTGCATCGGACATCCAAATGCAACACATTGTTCCATAAAAACCATAGAAAAATGGTGTTTCTGAGAGAAAGAACCATACATTAAAAGAAATGGATAATTGTATGATCCAATCTAAGGGATTAAGTCTAAAGTATTGGGTGTAACCCATGAACTATGAAAATTACATAGTAAATCACAAGCATATAAAGGATATTAAAAATATAAAAACAAAAAAAGAATGGAATAAACTTAATCCAAATGTAAGTCACTTCTGTGTATTTAATAGTGTAGCATGGGCTCACATTCTTGATGAGAAAAGGAAATCTTTACAACGTAAAAGTGAGAAGTGTATTTTTGTTGGTTATTCTAAAGATTTCAAAGGTTACAAAATTATTTAACCTCATTCAAATGAAACTATTATTCGAAGATATGTTAAATTTCATGAAAATATATTGGCCTATGTGCCTAATTCAATTTTTTTTCCTTCTTCGACCTGCGATCCATATTCAACTTTTTTTCCATATTATATTCCTATTCTAGTTTCTTCTTCATATGATGACAGTGAGGATGAAAATCCACCTCTTCCTACTCACCTTCATCCATGTTGTAGGTGAATCTCCCTGTAGACAAGTGGATTCCCTCTTGGCCTCTAGATTCTTAAGGCCAATACAAAAAAGTGCTTAACATGGACACTGACTTCCTTTTAGATCTAATCAAGATAATGAATGAAAGAGAAGGAGAAAGAGATGTACCTTATTAGTGACATTTGTCCTTGCAAAGTCCTGGCTGAGCTTCGATCTTGAGCTCCTTGATAGGTCCTGAAAAAAAAACAAAGATACAATGGAATTCCTACTCTACTGAGATTAGATCAATCATAGATCCATCTACTGTAGACAAACTCATATGGAGAAAGCACAAGTTTGAAGGAAACATGCCAAGCATTGATTATTAATGAGAACAAGTAAAAGTACTTACAATCCTTTGAATGAAGGTGCAACAACTTCTTCCAGTTCTCCTTTTCCAACCCCTTTGATCAAGTAATCTACACTGATTGCTTTGATGACATCTCACTCATGAGATCATAAGTTTCACATATCTAATCTTTTCCATGCCAATACTTTCTTATGAGATCATAAGTTAGGTATAATTCTCAATCTCCATTGTACCTTTCACCATGAGAAAGCCTCCCTATATAACCTTGGAGAGGTCCAACCACTTGAGAGATATTTGGGATGAGTTGAGGATTCCTCTCATGCCTTGAACATCTATTCGAATCCAACCACCTTCATGAATTGATAGATTCTTCCCTTATTTTCCTCAACAAACCCAAAATTTTCTAAAAAAAGGGTAGCGCTCTGCCAAAAGGGTGCACGAGGCACTCAAGCACTCCCCCAAAGAGGCTTAGGGAGTGCCAACATTCCCTGACAGTGGGTAGGGGAGAGCTCCTCTCCAAAATTTAGTTTTTGAGTGTTTTCTCAATGTCAAAAGGCTTGTACTTCCTGTCAAGTGATTTCTCTTCTTCCAAACTAAACTTTGAGGTGTCTTAAGTTTCTTTATGATGTCATTAGAGGCACGACATATGCAATATGGAAGTATAGTGTTTGTGACACTTGCAACACTTGTGTTCAAGATGTGACACTTGTGGAAAAGATGCGACACTTACAACACTTGTAATGGTGACACTTGCGACACTATCAAAGTGAGTAATTTTGAGGTGTAACAGATTGCCCCCCAAAGTACGAAGTTAGAAGACGATGATGACTGAAGTTCTTTGTAGACTATTTCGAGCAAGGGTATGAATGCAGAGAGACTAGAAAACGTTGCACACAACCATTAAACAAATATTATGACATGTTTCAAAACCCAAGTAGGAATACCTATGCTTGAGTGATAAAGACTTTTTAGGTATGGCCACCATAAAATACACTGCGGATCCATAATTACATTGACAAAATGGTATAGCCACTACATATACAATGTGGATCTATACTCCTATGACCTCAACTGATTGTAGCCACGAAGAATACACAGTGGATCTACAAGATGACAAGACATATCCATGACCAATACAAAGTGGATCTATGTAACAATATATGTGTCATAGTTCAAAAGAACTCCTTCGCAACCTGGGAAAAGTATGCATAAGAGTGAAAAATCAACCCAGGGTCTTCTTATCGATCCCAATGTAGTACAAATCTAACCATGTGAATAGATGTCCTGATGTCAAACATGGCAGAAACCACTTGATTACCGGTCAATGATGTAAATTGTCAACAAGCGCGAGGGAGATCACCATTGATGTCAATGATTCCCAAGGTACTCTAGTACATTCCAACGAATGTGAATGTATGATCTGAAGTCAAACGTCCCTAGAATCACCCAATCAGGGTTCAATGATGTAAACCCACTGTCGGACATGAGGAGGTCTACCATTGAGGCATGCAAGTCCCAAGGTACTAACTGGTTTCTAAGTCTAGTTCCTGGATAATGTGTTTAAGTCGACAGGAATAGACTCGTCGAAGGAGGGCCTTGATGTATCCCCCATCAATGACATGAAACTGAAACAAAGATGTAGTTGGTAGATCAAATGAACATGGACTAACACAATTATTGAAACAAGATATTTGTGATGGCAGACTCTCGAGGAAAATACTTCCCTTAAACACTGAGGCACGACAGCAGAAAAATGACATGGACCAAAACTTGATGATGCAGTGGATGTTGTGACTTTCGTCAGGTGACCCAAAGGAGTAAAAGAAACTCAGAGGATTGGCTTAGTGCAAAGGTTTAGCAGATTAAAATGCATGCAAAGATGAAGTGTCATGTTCAAGGGAGACCGTAAGAGCTACTGGTAGTGTTCTCAAAAACTATTTGGCTTGCTTCTTTCAATTTTTCCCCCATCCATATAGACAAGTACCTCTTTTTAATTTAATGAGCTCGAGGAGGGTAACACATGCTTGCTATGACTCACCTTCGGTAAGTCCCTCTTCCTTTTCTTAAAAAACTGGAAGAAGTAAGGGTTTGGTCTCATATGAGCCCTTCAATGTATGATTGTTTAACGAGTCTAGAGAAGGTAAACTCGGTGGTTTTTCATATTTAGAGAGTCTAAAAACAACTTAAAGATGACTCCAATGTTGTCCTGATGTCGAACATGGAAGAAACCACTTGATTACCGATCAATTATGTAAACCATTAACAAGCGTGATGGAGATCACCATTGATGTCAATGATTCCCAAGGTACTTTATTACATTCCAATGAATGTGAATGGATGAGATGAAGTCGAACATCCGTGGAATCACCCGCTCAGGGGTCAATGATGTAAATCCACTGTCGGACACGAGGAGGCCTGCCATTGAGGCAAGCAGGTCCCAAGGTACTAACTGGTTTCTAATTTTAGTTCCTGGATAATGTGTTGAAGTCGACAAGAATAGATTCATCGAAGGAGGGCCTTTATGTATCCCCCATCGACGACACGAAACTGACACAGAGATGTAGTTGGTAGATCAAATGAACATGGACTGACATAGGTATTGAAATAGGATATTTGTGATGGTTGACTCTCGAGGCAGATACTTCCCTTGAACACTGAGGCACGATAGCAAAAACATGACATGGACCAAAACTTGATGATGTAGTGGATGCTGTGACTTTCGTCAGGTAACCCAAAGGAGTAAAAGAAACTCAGAGGATTGGCTCAGTGTAGAGTTTTAGCGGATTAAAATGTGTGCAAAGACAAAGTTTCATGTTCAAGGGAGACCATAAGAGCTACTAGTAGTATTCTCAAAAAATGTTTAGCTTCCTTCTTTCAATTTCCCCCCCATACAGATAGACGAGTACCTCTTTTTAATTTAATGAGCTCGAGGAGGGTAACACATGCTTGATATGAATCACCTTTGGTAATTCCCTCTTCCTTTGTTTAACGAACTAGAAGAAGTAAGGGTTCGGTCTCATATGAGCCCTTCAATGTATGATTGTTTAACGAGTCCAGAGAAGGTAAACTTAGTGGTTTTTCATATTTAGAGTCTGAAAACAACTTAAGGACGACTCAAATGTTGTCCTTTTTTGTAATGTTAGTCTCGTGAGGCCAAAAAAGAGATAAATTATCACTCGAAAGATGCCCTTTCAAACCTTTGAACGAGTGGGAAAGGAAGCAAGATCACTCAGAAATCTTTTCATGTTTAGAGAGCCTGAAAAGAGCTCAAAGATGACTCTAGGGGGTTCCTTTTTCGTATATCCATGCAAGTCCGAAAAAGAGATAAAATTTTACCCAGATGCATTCTCATGTATTTACGAGCATGAGAAATAACAAATACTAAGCTCGGTATGCCCCCATCTTAAAAGCTAGGGTCTTAACTCTAGAATGATCATCAAAGGCTGGAGACATGCCCTCCAAGCTTCAATTCATTCACTGACTTTGAGTTTGTCACCAATTTTTGTACTAGATGGAGAAAATGGATAAGGGTGGATGAAATAAAGGTTCAAGAGAGGTGAATTTTTCATTTTTTAACGAGCTTTCTATAGAGAGGAAAACAATGCTCATGACCTCTGTTTCATTTTTTGATGAGCTTGCTATAGAGAGAAAAATTGTGCTCATAGACTCTCATGGATCATGGCTTCCAAGAGAATAACGCTTTGGAAGGATACCATGTCAAGAGACAAAACTCGGTTATGGCTTCCAAGAGATCTTCACTGGATAGAAGAAAATCACTCTGGAAGTAACACATGTCGAGGGTCGCGACAAGGGTAAGGAGATCAGGCTCCAATATCCCCACCGAAGAGATCACCATGTCAACTACCGGATCCAAATCATAGGAAGTTGAAGGCATGGGAGATGATGGAAAATCGACATCAGGAGGGGAGATAGACTGTATATCTGCCCGAATTTCTTCGCAAGGGGAAAAACAATACGATCGATGATGGTTATCATATTGAGGTAGCTCGTCAATTCTCAACATTTCCATAATAGATTCATCCAAGGGGAAAATTCGGGAAATGTATTTGATCGTAGATGATAAGGAACTTAACCATGATGGCATCGAATAACTATCGGGTGCCAATAGATGTTGGTCATCCGACGAGGGAGAAGTGGATTGGATAGAAATGTATGAGGCTTCGACTGAACTAAATGACACCATGTCACCTAGTGCATCGAATTCCAAAGGACTAGGTACAATCCAAGGGTCAAATAATTCCAAAGATTGATAAGTCATGGTCGAAATCATATCGATGGTGGAAATATGATGTGTAGTCGGTGGAAGTGGTGTAGGGAAGGTACCCATGAGGCTAGAATATTTTAGTAAGCCAACACCAATGTTTTCATACGTGATATTGTGGTATCCCAAGAAAGGAATGTTGTTGGTAGAGGCAGCGCGAGCATCGGTTGTGTAGAAATCTAACTGATCAACAATGAAAATTTTTCCATGATGAGGAAATTGTACACATCGAAAAATCGATGAGGAAATGACAGTCATAGCATAAAACCAACTTCTTCCAAGTAATAAGTTGTAATTGAGGGGAGCATCGACCACCTCGACATCAACAGTGACAGTTTTTCCACCCAATTGGATGGGCAGGGATTGTAAATTCCTGTGGGGATGAAAACCTCTCCCATCGAAGGCACGTAACATCATTGGGGATTTTTTAAGTGCAGGTGATTTTAAACCCTTCCAACATGCTAAAGACATGACACAAGTTTAGGCTCCCTCATTCAGAATAGTTCGGTGGATTTGTTGATTGTGAAAAACAACTTCAACCTGGAAAGCAAGTTGGTGGGAGAGTCGAGACGCATAATTCTCCAGGTTAAACATGATATGGTTGGACGAATCAGGATCAATAGCGCCAATAGCGGCCAAGAGCATTCTACGTTGGTTGGGGTAGTATTGTAGAAATTCTAACGCAAACATAGCATACAACGCTTGAGACAAATCTTCAACAATGTTGTAGTTCTGGGTGGAACGTGAACTAGGATTAAAGGTAGCTTTGCGGATAGTTCTCTTAGGAGAGCATAAGATATATTCGAATGCAAGTTTCTCAATCTGAAGTGGTCCAGATGGAGGATTAATCGATGGAGGGCTAACAGATGACGGTGATGTATCCGGTAAAGTACCGGTACCATTAGTGACCTTTCCTTTGTCAGGGTTACCTGGGGTGTCATATGTCTTAGTGAGAGTGTTCAAATTAATCCCATTAAACATATAAATGTGTGCACTCATCGAGGCCTCATCATGAGGATGGCTAGAACTGCCCCCAGGAGAGGGGGTTTGAGAAACCATGGATTTCTACTGTGGAAAAGGCTGAGTAAGAACAACGGGTTGTGAATTTCCCTAGAAAAGTTTGGCCACTTCATTTTGATGTGGATAGTATTGAGTGTAGTGATCTTCACCACAAATGATACACGGGAATTTCAATTTCCATTGTGGTTGATTTATAGTAGCAGGTGTTTGAGCTTGATTTTTTGGTTGTTCATTGTTATTAGTATTTTTTGATTTATTTTTTTTCTTCTTCTTACCTCCAGATTGTTGTGAAGGGGCAGATTTAACTACATTCACCTCAAAGATCCAAGTTTGGGGGAAGGTAGAGGAGAGTGTGTTCGATTGGGAAGTAGATTGAGTTTTGACAGAACCGATAACATCGTCTGCATGAGATGAAGATGAAGGATTGGATGGATCGGTATTAGCTCGAGCAACATTCAGAAGCAAATCATACAAAGTACCAGATTGGGAATAAACCAAATCTAAGTACTAAGCCTGAGAAATGGTTTCTTCCTTTGTGACTGCACCACCCATAGCGACATCGTGAGTGATCGGGGGTAAAAGTGATTTAGTAAACCATTCTACCAATAATATGTCAGGAATGATTACCTTGATCATTCTTCATCGTCGTCTCCACTCATGAATATGGTCAGAGATATGCACGGAGTTAGTTTGACAAAAGGAGGTCAAGAGTTCGATACCTATCTCATAGCAAATAGGTAGTTGAAAGTGCATTTGGAAAGAGATCGCAAGGGAGTTGAAATAATGAAAAGAAGCATGTGGTAGTTCAATATACCACTTTACTGCAGATCCCATAAGTGTTCATTGGAAAAGACACAAACGTATATAATCTCATCCATGAGGGAGTTTGATGAACACCAAAAATGGAAAGTCATCACATGGTTATTTGGATCTTCTCCAGATTTTCCGTCAAATTTTGGAATATCGGAAGGAAGTTTAGCTGGAATAACTGGCCAAATCGGTGAATGAAAAATAGGATCATTAGTTAACCAAGACAAGTCTGGGAGATCCAAATTTGCAAGGAAAGGTAGTTGTCAGTTAATTTGCAGATGATATTAGTGTGGCATAGGAACACCAGTAGGACCATATGGAGGTGAAGTCGTCAATTTCTATTGTAGGTGAATCCCCCTGCGGAAAAGTGGATTCCCTCTTGGCCTCTAGACTCCTAAGGCAAAGATAGAAAAGTGATTAACATGGACACTGACTTTGTTAAGATCCAAAGACTAAATACAACATATCACAATAGATCCAAAGATATCTGAATACAAAAGAACCACCACTGATATAGAAGAACAATATAGAAAAACACAACTTTATTATATCAAATCCTTGAGGTAGGGCAACACCATACAATGGATCCTATTATGGAAGGGATCCTCTCCTATTCACTTGCCTCTTCGAGGGGGCATCCTCCTATTGAGCTTCAGCTCCAAATACAATACTTCT
>SNQJ01S0120448.1:39280-50518 GCA_010110895.2 Picea sitchensis | reverse complement strand
CTCATAGAACGAATTTGAGCTTTGAATCCCATGCCTTCTTATTATCCTCTAACAGTATTTTAATGATCTTGATCAGACTTTTGTTAGAGGATTCTGCCAGACCATTCCCTTGTGGATAGTAAGGGGTAGAGTGGATCAATGAAATTATGAACTGCTCACAAAATTTAATCAATGGTTTGGCCTTGAAGGATGCAACATTATCAGTGATGATTCTGTTTGGACAACCAAACCTTGCCATAATATCTTGAAGAAAACCAATGATGACTTTGTGATAAGCACTCCTCATGGGGATAACTTCTATCCACTTGGTGAAATAGTTTGTTGTAGTTACGATCCACCTATGCTGACCACTTGAAGTGGGATGAATTTCCCCAATAAATTCTAGGCCCCACTACTGAAAGGGTCCTGAATCTATCACAGGCTTCAGTGGAAAAGACTTGATCTTCTTCTTTCCAGAGAATTTATGACATTTGATACAAGCTCTGATTTTCGCTCAAACATCAGTGAATAGAGTAGGCCAGTAGTACCCATCCCTAAGAATTTTATAGGTTTTGGTCCTCCAAAAATGATGTCCCCCACATAGGCTGCTATGGAAATCAAACATAATCTTTTGGGCCTCCTATGGGTCCAAACATCTTAGAAGCACACCTAGAGGGTCTTTCCAATACAAGACCTGGTCAATAAGGAAATGTCTAATTGATTTGAGCTTTAAAGTTCTTTCCTTTATCCTTCCCATACCATCTGGAGGCCTTATCTCTTGTAGAAAACAATGTCTTTGTACCAAATGTATTCTGCCAATGAAGGGTTGTCCTAAGAATTTTTATCAGACAATCTGACTTGCTGATTTTCAGAGCAAGCATTGATGAAGTTAACCCCCAAATATTTACAATTATATTCAGCCAACATCTTGGCTAAACCTTGAACTTTAACTAGCTTGGTGGGCTTTATTTCCAGATCAAACTCAAGGATTTTGGAAATCCATTTGCTCCTTCTCCCGTCTATGTCCGGATGAATAAGAATGTCCTTCACAGAAGCTGAAGGGACATATGCAATGACTTTTGAATGCAAAACATACACTCTGAAAGATTTGAGAGCTTTCACTAAGGCATAGGCTTGTTTCTACATGATGTCATATTTTACCTCAGCGTCCCTCAGTGCTCTACTGAAAAATGAAATAGGTTGCTCCATCCCTTCAACATTTTTCTGCAAAAAAACCGCTACCCCTGTATCAAAAGAAGAAAAGGAAAAAATCAAAAAATCCTTGGAATAATCGGGATTGGTTAGCACAGGCGCTTCAGTCAATGCCCTTTTAATTTGGTCAAAGAATTCTCTGGGCTCAACAGTCCACTTTATTTCATTCCCCTTCCTAAGCATGGTTGTGGTATGCTTCACCAATTCAACAAAATTTGAGACAAACCTTCTTGAAAAGTTAATTTTGCCCAGGAAAGACTGAACTTCCTTCCTGGATCTGGGAAGTGAAAAGGTTTGAATAACTTCTACCCTACTTGAATCAATTATGACCCCATCAACTGATACTATGTGTTCCAAAAATTTCCCCTCTTGCATGGAAAACAATGACTTTTTGGCATTTAGGGAGAGACCAAACCGTCTGCATTTCAAGAAGACCTTTCTCAGATGTTGACAATGCTCTTTATCAGATCTAGAGAACATAATTATGTCGTCTAGATAGATGACCACAAATTTATCTTTTTCCCCAATGAAGGCTATATCCATGGCTCTTTGAAAGGTTGTTCCTACATTCATTAATCCAAAGGCCATTTTAGCATACATGAACGTGCCCCAAGGAGTGGTGAAGGTTGTCTTTTCTCTATCCTCAGGCAAGTCAAAGATTTGATTGTAGCTAGAAAAACCATCAATCATGGAAATCCTGGATGCACCAGTTACCCTTTGGAATATGTGTTCCATCTTTGGTAGGGGGTAGTTGTCCTTCTTTGAGCTCCTGTTCAAGTTTCAGAAATTGACACAAAGTCTGATTTCTCCACTCTTTTTCCTCACCCAGACCAGGTTGGCCACCCATTCAGAATATCTTAAGGGGACAATGATTTGGGCGTCCAATAGATTCTTTACCTCCCTTTCCATAATAGGAAACAACATAGGATTTATTTGTCTTAATTTATGCCTAAATGGCTTGGCCTCCTCTTTCAATGGGATCTTGTGTTCGATGAGACTGGTGTCATATGTTATGAGGTCTTTGTATGTCCAAGCAAACATATCAAAAAATTCTTTTAATAACTCAATATATTCGGCCCTCTGCTCTCTTGACAGACTACTTGATAATTTGACAAATCTTGGGTCCTGCTCTGTGCCAATATTGCACTCAACCACATTAGCATCATCATTTGAGATTTTTCCCTTCATTTCCACATCATTTCTGTCAAAAAGCCTTTTCAAAGGAACTAGTCCCTTTGGGATGTGATTGCTGGGTAGCTGGACAATGTCATGATCAACAATCTTTTTCAAGAAAACATCAGGATGAGGCTCTATTTCAGAGTCAGGATCTTGATCAATGTGCAATACAAAAAACTCCTCAACAGTTTCCAAGAATCTTTTGATTTCAAGATCATCCTCAAACACTCTCCAATGCTTGACATTGTCAGGTATAGAGAGTCTATATTTCATTTCTACATCATTCTTGAGTTTATGTGGCAGAGGGACTTTGAAATTGCTTGTTGAAACAACCAGAGAATCGACCATGAAATTATTTTCCCTTGGAATAAATGAAATGTTGAAAGCCGAGGAAAAAATTTCACTGAGGTCCCATTCTTCATTTTTGTAACTTCTGAGCTGAGGGTGTTTGGCCTGATAAATATTTCTGATCTGATGGAAAATCAACTCAACATCTCCAAACACTGATATCTCTTCAATTCCCATGTCCTTTGCAGCCCTCAAACCCAAAACGAGAGCTTCATACTCTACCACATTATTGGTAATTTCAAATTCTAATTTGTATGGAAGAGATATGGTTTCGTGAGTAGGGGAAACAAAAGCTACTCCAATACCAACACCTTCTCTAGCAGAAGCTCCATCAAAGAACATTTTGCAAACAAAGGTAATTGGAGGGGGATCTTCACAGAGAGCAATGGACTTTTTGATCTCAAGAGGAGGTTCAGGGGCATCAATGAGCTGCAATAAAATGGATCCCAAATCAGTATCAAGGGTGAAGATAGGATGATTGGTGGGGTCTGCTTCATCACTGATAATGTAGGCCAAATGAGTTTCTTTGTATAGTCTTCTATCCTCCCCTCCAAACAAAGGAATGGTAGCATATGTGAGGTCCATCTACAACGTTCCCCCAAGAAGTTTTATCCAAGATCTTGACAAGAGCATGCCAAACTTGGGAGGAACATCAGCCACCACGATATCCATGACCACACTCTTCATGGGAAGTTGAAACAAGGTCACAACTAGATCTTTGATGACTTCAAGACATTGCACTCTCCTTGAATCAAAAGAATACAAATCATGATAAGCTTTTGTGATTTCTAATCTGAGTTCTTCCATGACAGTTTTGGGCATGATATTATGAGATGCCCCTGAGTCCATCAAACAATTATGAAGCAAATTATCATGTATGTTCACTGATGTGTAGAAGGGAGGGGATGAATCATCTCTATCTTCTACCATAGGACCTAATATTACTGCTGGCTTTTCGTCTTGGAGATTTACTAAGTCTATGGAATGACAGGGTGGTTCGGGCTGCAACGGCTTAGAAAAGTACCTTTTGAAGTCTTTGTGCTTGACTAGCTCTGAAAGGGGGACACAAATCTTGATCTTATGAATTTCATGCTCAAAGCTAAAGAAGGAAGGGGGATTTAGAATCTCTCTTACCTCTGGGATAAGGTTTTTGGCTATTGGTGGGGGATTCTGAGCTTTCTTTTCTTTGTTGTTGTTTGTTGCATCTTTAGCAGGTCTCTCTGTTATGGAAGGCTAATCAGGGATGTCAGACTTCCCTTCTTTATTCTTAGGCCAGAGGTTGTATTTATTTGGACTATTGTTGGTCTTCTCCCCCTTGGTTAGCTCATTTATTTGGTTGTATAAGAGAGACTCCTCGTATGCAGATTGAGTCAAGTGAGGGAATGGGGAGGTGTCTCCAAGACAATGGATTTCAGGATCTACCTCTTCCTCCTCTCCTTCTTCATCAACAACAAGGTTATTTTAAAGAGGGGTTTGAATTTTCTGATCATTCTTGTCTATGTCCCTTTGTTCCCTCGGCATAATCCGACGAGCATGGTTATTTGGCCTCCTAAAGTTGCCTCTGTTATCAACATTTGGGACGTTCTTGTAACCTTGCTTCTCCTCAAATTTCATATTCTCCATTTATGCAGAAAGGGATTTCACCATCTTGGTCAATTCAACCACTTGAGGATGGGATGCAGAATAACCAGAGGTTGAGGCCTCAAAAATCCCTCTTCCTCTGTCTCTGTCATCTTTGTTCCTAAGCCTATCAACTGCTAACACATTGGATTCTACCTCCAGGGATGCATCTTGCATATGAGCCAGGGAAGAGGCTCTTCTTTCTCTGAGAAGGAGGTAGAAGTCAGGGTCAAAATCACTATCATAAGTAATTTTGGCATAGGCTTCTGTAGGCTTTATCTCAGCAGGGATCTTATTGTACATTTATTTGAATCTTTTGGAGAAGTCGGAGACAAATTCTCCCTCCTTTCTCTTCAGTGATCCGAAATTTGTGATATAATACATAAAATCTTTTTTGTCCCCCCACTACCTCAAGAAAACATCATCTAGAGCTTTAATCCCAACAATAGATCCAGGAGTCAAGCCCCTGAACCATTTCCTAACCTCACCATCAAGGCTCTAGACAAAGATTCTCATCCAGACATCTTCATTTTCAATATTTAGATTGTCTACATAACTGTAGAAGGTATCAAGGTTCTCTTTAATAGTTACATCCTCTTCTGCAGTGAACTTAGGCATATATTTCATGTAATCTCCAACAGGGAGAGCATTCATGGGATGAGGTAAGACTAGAGGGGCATATCTTGCAGCCACTATGGAATCCATTCTTTTCCTAGGGGGATTAGCACTTGCCATAGGGATATGAGGTGGAGGAGAACCAAGAGGAGAAGGTGTTAGAACGACGGATATTGGAACTAAGATTCTGTGAGGAAAGGGAAACAACAGAGGATTTGGAAAAAAGGATACCAGGCTTGAGGGAGCAGAGGTTTCCCTCTCTATGAAATTAGTAACTCTAATAGGAGGAAGAGTGGTAAAGACTGAGGTAGGAAAATATTTTGAGGCACTGGGTCTAAACCATGGTACGATTTCAGGAGAGAGAGGAGTGAAAAGGATTTCTCCCTCCAATCCCAGACCAGGAGGGGAAAACTCAAAAGGAACACTCCCAAAATTCAAAGTTTGGGAAGCTCCAACAGAAGGTATAACAGTAGAATGAGATGCATAATTTGGAGTTCCTATAGGAGGATATTGAAAATCATTAGAAATACCTAGTTCAGTAGTAGAGGTACCTCCATGAAGGGCCTTTCCCTTTCTGATAATTTTCTCTGGGTCTTCTTCAGGTGTTGCTAAAGGCAGCTGTGGAGTAGACCTCGTATGTATACTTCTGGAAGCCACAACTGAAATAGTGGAGTCACCAGTGGATTCTCCTTAATGGAGTCACAACAGTGGAGTTGCCAGGTGCACAGTTGCAATCTTGATGCACTGGGTTCTAATGCACCTTCATAACTAGTGAGCTTTGTTGTTCAATCCCAGAGAAAATCTTCAACTTTGTCCTCGACAACGGCGCTAGAAATGTTAGCACTAGAAATAACCTCTAGATTGCATCAGAGATAAGCCCGATACCCATCATTTATATAACAATGAAATGCTTTAATGGTGGTCTAATGGACATATACTCATGATGGTATCATTCTAACTCAGAAAACTAGGTTGGCACACATAGGCAAGTGAGTTATTGATCTAACGTCAGTCGGTAATTTGCAGTATTGTGGTGAGCAGCGGGGAGAGTTTAAGGAGAATGAAATGGTCTACTATGGACGTCTGGTCTTCCATTTGCATGAGGAGGAAAAGTTCAAATAAAAAATCCTCTTGAATTCATAACTTCAAGAAACTGAAACCGCTATAACAATATTGCAATCAAACATACATTACAATACAGTCACAACAACTCGACTGGATCCTCCATGCCTGAGCTCTCATTATCAGAGGGAAAAGAGAACACAAGAAACTGATTAAAACTAGTTGCAATACCACTGTGATCAAATCTACATCACAAAAACATAACTACTATCGACTGGATCATCCATGCCCAAGCGTTCTAACACAACTGTTACAGAGAGACGAAAGGAACTGACTTACATTAAACAAGAAGTCTCAAATGCATATCATAACCAGAGAACCAGAGGCTTTGTTAAAACTTTACAAATCGGGAGCTTAGCTCAACCATCGACACTAACAAAACATGAGAATGACTCCTATATACTTAGAACCAAAATTGATGTAGTGAGTTCAAGTCATCGCATTAAAGGTGTTACGTCTGCATGCCTCCTGGCAGACTGTGCGTGCAGTCTCTGGTCAGACGTGAACTCTGCTAGATGCAATCGTTCTTCAGAAAGGGCCTGCGACTGAGTGGACTAACTGATGGTCCTTTCCCGGGATTTTCATTTATGGTGGAAACGATGTTCAACCACCATCACATGTTTTAATAACTGCTTCCTCAGGATCAGAGAGTTCCAGGTCAATTCTTCATTTGAAGGACGTGGTGGTTTTCCCTTGGTTGTTTGCTGCTTCGTTGGACCACTACAAGGGGACCCATTGGTGGGCGTGGAAAAGGATCTGGCGAGGATGATGGCATGATTGATGTGGAGGTGAGACAAGATATGACCATGTGGGAAGATGTGTCATATGGAAGGTGACCGGGAAAGTGTGGGCGACTAAAAACGTGCATACTACACTGGGACATGATAGAGGTGAAGTGGCACGGGGTGATGATGTGGGGGTAGAGGAAAGGTTGCAGCAGTAGGTGGGATGGGGACCATCTTCCTAGATGGAGGTGCGCGATAGAACACCTGGTAGGAGACTATAAGTGAGAGTGATAAGGGGGTGTGACCCAAAGGTGAGTGGAAGACACATGGTGGAAGGTGAGAGGATGAAGTGAGAAGGTGGGAAAGTGAGTGGAGGATAGGTGTCGATAGGAGGGAAAGCGGTAAGTGGGCTATTTCGAAGGGGGAGGGGGTCTGAATTGACGAGAACGTGCCATGATAACGGGGGGCCTGGTGGGGAAACCACTTTTTCAAAACCCCACCCCTCCCCCTCAGCTCATTAAATCTGATCTAAGCATCCTTGACATAGGGAATTATGAAATGGAAGATTTTCAAAAATCAATAATAATCTCATAAGGGCCTCCCCTAGGCATAGATATTTTAGGAGATAAATTTCACAAATGGGCTAATTTTCCATGGTTTTTCCCAAAAAACGATTCACTAATTTCCATTTTTTCTAAAAATAATTCACCTAAATTCCTTAGAATAAAATTATTTTACCTCAAAAATCACCAAAATTTTATAGAGACTATATAAAATCCTTAGAAATTTGAATATTTTTACAAAATTATCCTCAAACATTTTACATTTTGCATATTAAGGACTAGTAAGATTATCCTAGGTTTCTACATTTTAATATAAATTTCCATCCTTAAAATTATCCTTGCCCCTAGGGGAAAAAGAACATGGTACCGAAACAATCCAAACAAGGTCAGAATGAGCCTGCTTGGGTGCCATCAAGATGATGAGGGACACAATGGTATTGATGATTGTTATGCAGATGTCCAATAGGTGATAATAGGCTAGGGAAAATCATGAGTTTGAAATCCTTTTGGTCCTACTATCCCTCAAATTGATACTAGAGGCACTAACCCCACTGAATCTAACATCCTGTAACTGAATTGAACTGATATCAAGTGACTTGAAATTGTTGTATGATACTCTTATAGTGTCTGATAAGTCACTATGTGCTCAGATAAAACCTATGAATGCAACCCATTGATACTCTTTAATGGGCAAGGGCCATAGTGACTATGACTCCTACCACTATCTTTGATTGCAACCAGAGCATAAGAGGTTTCTAAGAGAAACTCTCATGCCAGATTGTGAAGAAATGGAAGTGATAAACATCATGTTGACCCCAAAGCAGATTTTTGGGTCAACATTAATCATTGTATTACTTTCTAAACTTCCAAGGTAACCCCATGGGATATCCATAATGGTATCATTGTATATATGGTAGTCATCGTGGCCCATGTATGATCTTGTCTTCTTCCAGGTATTAAGTTCAAAGGAATGCATAATATAATTACTTTTATCATTTGATTGGAATTATCTAATTCTTCGTGATTTTAGGGTGTTAACGAGATTATTCTTACCTTTATGCCTTCTTATGAATTTTTTGGAAAAGTAAAAGTTTAAGATGTGTGCATAAAGATTTTGATTTACAGAGAGAGATTAGAAACATCGAGGCTCAATAATGACCCACAAATTGAAATGGGTTGTTTCAAAGTAATTTTTGCAAGATTCCATAGATAGAAAAAAATGGTAAGGGGGAGAGGATGTATCACCCTTGCATGGTGATACCTAAATTGCATATAGCAACATTTTATTTATGAATAGATTCATATGTATGTTTAAAGAACACATGTTTTTTTTAGATGACTAATAGGTTGTTATGGTTAATGCATAGAACATTGTTAAATCCTTGCTTCAGACCCTACACTTACTAGGGTGAAACATTGGGAGCAAGCCACGAAGCATTACAAGGTATTTATACTAACATTGATTTCAGGACTATAGTTCCCAAGACCCACACTGACTTAGATCAAATGTTGGGATCAACTCGAACGATTAATAATACCATTGTGGAATCATACTTTAAGGGAAGGACTTTGATTCAATGAGGATAACCTAACCTAGAAGCCTTAAGACATTGTGAAATAGGAAAATGTGTAAATAATGATTCATTTTGGAAAATATTGCTTCTAATGTCTAATTAGGGTTTAAATCCC
Organism: Picea sitchensis; assembly: GCA_010110895.2. NCBI lineage: Eukaryota > Viridiplantae > Streptophyta > Pinopsida > Pinales > Pinaceae > Picea > Picea sitchensis. The sequence goes on along the minus strand of SNQJ01S0120448.1, from coordinate 41,469 downwards.
AAAGGRDCTAAGGTTAAGTTAGTAACTACCTATCATATGAMCTTTGGTAATTTTTCCCAACCCTTATTTCACCTTAAAACTTAGTTATGGCTTCTAATTTCCTTTTGTGGAAAAAAAAACATCTAGRAAAGGAAAGTGTTGTTTTTGGTTATTAAGGAAAGTAAATGTTGCTTTTGGTTATTATAAAGAAAGGAAAGTACTCTTAAGGCTTTTATGTTATATATTCTAGTTGTGTTTTGGGGAAAGGAGRGTTATTTGGTCACCTATTTGGGAAGTGATTGGAGTAGTTGGACACTACTCATAACATTTCCTGAGTGGGTGAGATGGGGTTAGAGGTGTACCTAGCTTGCAAGAGGTACTAAAGCCCATTTATGCTTAGTATTGTTTAGAGAAGAACTCCCTTACTAAAGGTGTTATGGTATAAGGAGCAAGAGTGAATAGAGTTCTTAGACACTAAAACCTTGACAGAAAAGGTGGTGTAGTCAAAGACCTCTCCACACAATTGCTTGTATCAGTTGGAGATTGTGGACAACTATTTCCATTATTTGGGAATAGTGTTTTCTTGTCGAGTATACCTATAATTGAGTGAGCCACTAAGTATTTTTGTTTTGTTGGGGCCCTCCATGGGGGGCATTGCTTGTTTCTTGGCATTTGCATTTTCTGGGAGGAAAAACATCCTTAGAGTGTGATTCTATGAGAGTACCATTGGAGTTGAAGACTGGTTTTCACCACTTGGTTGGACATTCTTGAAGTGAGTTTGACATTCTTTTCTTGTTTTTTCCACTTAATGTAGAATGTTATATTTAATATCTATAAAGAAAAAGAATTATGAATGCTAAGATTTTATGCTAAGTTTAGAGAGAAAAATCCTTTGAGTAGCTATATCACAATAACCTTGTTGAGATGAGGTTGTTATACCAGGATGATAAACCCCTTTATAATTATTATAATCCTTCATAGAAAAATTACCATTTTATCTAAATTTTTTGTATTTATCTAATTATAAATTAAATCATCCCATCTAATTTTAAAATCCCCTACCCATCCATATTTATTTATGAGTATATCAAAATATATATTAAAAAAACTATATAACATGTATGAAGTAATCTACTATTTTTCAAAATTCTATAGTAACCCATGAGTTATTCATAATGATATCATTGTAGTGATTAAGGCCCATTTATGATCTTGTCTTGGGTGAGGTCGTAGGTTCAGTATTTATGATTTGATTAAAATATATAGTAATTCTTCATTTTCCTTCGGGTATTAATAGTGTCATCTAGCCTAATGATTTGTTTTAGTTATGACACCTTATATTTGATAATCTCCTTGCCTATACAATTTTATCTATGTTTTGCATATTGTTAGTAATAAATATTTGTTTGTGTGTATTATAAGGTGTAGAAATCACCCTTTGTTGAGTTTTACTTTTTTTATGAAGATATTTTATTTAAATAAGAATATGATTTTGAATTTCATAATCTGAAGGATCTATGAGATTTTTATACTAGGAAAATTTATTAGGTCTTTTTCCTCACTTCGAGGATGGTATTTGGGGTAAATAGGTTTTGTAAAAAAGATATTTTTGAATAGTTTACTCATTTAAGAGTTCAACATGTTATTTGTAGGAATTAGAAAGCTAATGCTTTTTCTATAACGTGCTCAACATGTCACTTGGAAGAATTAAACTTTGATGGAGAAAACCCCCTCAACACAAACCACTCGAGCTAAACCCAATTGACCAAAAACAATGCTTTAGCTCCTATGCACTCCGACGACTTTCAATTGTTCAGGCACTCCGGTCTTTCATAAAAAAAACAAAATACATTATTAATTTGAGGACTCAAAACCAAGGTATTACATAAATAAAAATATACAAAGAGATAATTCATATTTTTTATGAACACAAAATTACATGAAAACACATAATTGTTTTTACATAAGCATGGTATAATAACACAGAAACATGTGCAAGGTTTATGAAACTGAGTGAAATCAAAATAAGTGTGAAATTGAGAGTGGGGGAAGGATTTTATAGTTTTTCCTGATGTTTTTGTTTGCTTTCCTGTTGGCCTCTTTTCCTCAAACATGTCTTCAATTGGTTCCTGACTGCTTAGGAGAAGCATGACAGACAACCGGTTAACTCCTAGTAGGTAAGCAATAAAATTTTAGTGATTTTTAATAAA
>SNQJ01S0120447.1:31065-43088 GCA_010110895.2 Picea sitchensis | reverse complement strand
CAAATGTCTCCTCATAATCTATTCCCTCCACCTGACAGAATCCTCTAGCAACAAAAGTTTCTTTGTGCTTCTCGATGCTTCTGCCAGTTGTATGTTTGATCTTATAGATCCATTTGGAAGTCACTATAGACTTCCTTTTAGGTATCGGAACAATATACCACACATAATTCTTCATGATGGATTGATACTCCTCCATCATGGAATCTCTCCATACTAGATGCCTCCTCATAACATGAAGGCTCAGAATCAATGATGTGGCTCATAGCTGCGGCATAGCACAAATATCTTTGAGGTCTCTTGCTCTCTCGAAAGGTACCATGAGGAGCTACATGTCTTTCTACCTCTTGCAGAGTGTGACGAGTCCATGTAGGTCTCTTCTAACCTACTACAATATTTCTAGGAACATCAACTAGAGGGGGAGAAGGAACCATTTCTTCTTGTTTCTCACTATCAATATCCATGTGAGATCCTCTAGATATCATGAAGGCTACCTCCTCCTCAAAGGTAACATCTATGCTCACCTCAATCTGTCTTTGACTAGGGATGTAGATCTGGTATGCCTTCGAAGACTCATTGTACCCCACAAATGTACCCTTTATTAATGAAGGGTCTAGATTGGTGTTTTTCTCTTTGGGTACATGAATGTATATTTGAACACTCAAATATCCTTAAGTGTCCAACCTTAGTCTTCACTCCAGTGAAGGCCTCCTTGGGAATCATGTTCCTCAAAGTCTTATGAGGACTTTTTCTCTTTGAATGATTGTATCCATGATCACTGGAACTATCTCTGCTATCTGGTATGATCTCGTTATGAAGGTATAATGCTCCTGGAATATTATCATCATGTCTGACAATGTCTCTCCTTGACATCATGTTGGAAGGTCCTGCCCTCCATGTCTTCCTCTCTGCATGAGCCAATTGGCTCCCTCTTTCTAGGAGAACCTTGGTAAGAAAAGACCAGTGCCACACCAACCATGCTTTTTTTCCCTATGTCTTTTAAGGATCTCCACTTTAAATGAGAATAAATATAAGGAGAACCACCATTCTAGCTAAAATGATGAATGTGGGTAAACAAGAATCACATGATTTCTTAATTGCCCATAATGTAAAGAGTGTAGGGCTCAACACAACAACAATAGTTAGAATAGTTGATTCCATTATAACACTCTATGGCCACCACTTGTGCGACCTATTTGATACCTCTTCAATCATAATAACGAGCAAACAATTATTGCCATCACATCCAAACAATATAGTTCTGGTCTGCCACCAAACTAATTCAACCAAACAATATAGTTCTGGTTTATATTTCTAGGCGGGCCGATCACTTTTCTCGAGGAATTCCTCATCCAGATATTTGACCCCCAAGATGCGTCCATATATTTTGATCGATGTGCATCCATGATTTTATGATAATTATCACCTAACAAATTCCATAGTGGAGCATCCACTCTGTACTAAGATTTGCTGGAAAACACTAACGATGGGATTTCAAAGGTAATGAATTTACCATAATGATCCAAACACTCATAATATTTCCCAAATTGAATTTGTAAGTATGGGATCATCCTTCTCGTGTGTAACACTCCCAAGATTTCAATGCATCCCAAAGCATTGGTGGAAACCTTTGAACTCGTCTGATTGCAGCCATTCGCTTCTGAGGCCCGTGCACGAACTGAGAGGTCACAAAGGTATCTGATGCAATTTCAAGTTGAAATTGTATATAACATTCATAAATTGTTCATCACATGCTTTAGAAGTGTTGCGCTTCTTTGTTTTGGGTAATAACCAGAAATTGGAGCATGGTGTGGAAGGTGCTTTGACAAATTAGTCATAATTATCATGACATAAGCTATGTTCATGTCGCAGATAAATACCAATGTAGCAGTTGCAATGAACTCGGTGATGCTTTCAGATTCCAATGCTCGCCCTATAACTTCAACCTCCATGACTCGTGCTATAAATATCCCAATGTGCTTACTCCCAAACAACATAGTCGTACTCATCCTGAACACCGACTTAACATCAGGTGAGTTCTAGTTGCACCTAGACATCATTGAGAGGTTTGTGGAGAGAACGTGATTGGGCATTTAACATATGGTTGTCGTCAGTATTTCAAGGACTTCCATCTATCATGTGTATATCTACCTCACAATATACACCATCCTTTGTATCCTGAGCATGTGCTAAGTGCCACATCCAAAACATTTGAGGGTCTCATTGGAAAACATCCATGACCCCTCTTCGAAATATCCATTAATCAAAGCATTGTCTTAGAGTTTATCCGACGTAGAAAAATCATTTTCCTGAGCCCTCCAGTGAGGGATTCAAGCCTAGTCTCGCTCTGATACCATGTTGGTTTTTCTTCATATGAGATATGAGAGATATTTGATATTTTATTACAATAATGAGTGTTCCATATATAGGGAACATAAGGTGACTATCCATGAAAGGATGAGTCCCTTGAATCAATAATTACTTATTATTGTCATTTACTTATTATATAGTATATTTAATAATCAATAATAATTATATTATTAATTATTATCTTTAGAGAATGTCTTCCCGATGTTGTCCATACATCAACAGTGTCTAGGTATTGGATTGGTACAACAAGCTGTAAGGATAGATTGTGACAGTTAGAGTGAAATTGATATGGATTTATGAGAAGAACAAAATGAAAAGACATATCTACAATATTAACATAGAGGCACAGTGAATAATAATAGAGATACAATAAAACTTGACTTTTATTAAATAAGAAATATGTTGAAACTGTAAAATGCAGACTCGAATAAGTTTGCTAGAATCGTGGCAACTTATCTCTGAGAAAAGATGTGATGGCTATGATAATTCATAAGAAAATGAGTACAATGAGGCTCCAAAATACTCTTTTTCATAAAAAAATGAATTCCAAAACCCTAGACATCCAAAAACCTAACCCTAGGAAATGAAGTTCCAAAAGTCATGTGAGCCTCGTTGGGGTAAGTTGGTACATCAACTTCTCGGGGTCTTAAATTTTGCATACGATCTTCGTTTGGGGTGTTCGATACCTCGTCGGAAAGTTTTATTTGAGAAGTACAAATTTTGATGGGGGATAGGGAATTTCATTAAAAAACCATGGCCATAAAAAGTTCCAAAAAAATGTCGTTTAGGGACTCAAAACGACCCTAAAAGTTTGGCACTCAAAAATCTAGAAAAAAATTGCCAAGATGAAAAATGTAACTACCAAAATGAAAGTTGTATGTGATATAAATGGAAGAGGTGGGTGGCCACTGATATCCACCTATATCAATCCTCCCCCATTATGAATCAACGATATCCATTGAATTGCGTTTCCCCATGAGATGAGAAAATTTCTTCCGAATTTGGCCCCGGATGAGATACTTACTTTGGTGCAGGAGTTGTCCTAATTTGACAACACGATAAAGCTGAAAATTATGTTGGAGAGTTGGTCTAGGTGGATATCAGTGGCCACCCACCCATTCCATCTGGTTCATCTTGGAATTTTTTTAGTTTGGCATTTGTGTTTCCTAGTTTTCGTGCCTTGAACTTTCGGGGCCTTTTTGAGGCCCTAAACAACATTTTTAGGGATCGCCACAATAAAACAAAGAATTGCGTTAGATTTTGATTGAATAATGTGTATTCCTTGGATATACATTTTCAATGGGATATCATACGCATAAAACGGAGATCACATGCAAAAATTACGACCCCAAGAAGTTGATGTACTAACTTACCCTAACGGAGCCCGCATGACGTTTGACACTTCATATCCTAGGGTTAGGTTCTTCCATGTATATTGTTTTGGAATTCATGTTTATTGTAAAAAGGATTTCAGAGCCAAATTGTGATCATCTTCTTGAGAATGATAGTAGACGTCACATCTCTTCTTAGAGATAAGCTTCCACCATTCTAGCAAGCTTGTTTCAGTTTGCATTTTAGAGTTTCAACATATTTCTTAATTAATAGAAGTCAAGTTTTATTGTAGCTTTGTTATTATTCACTGTGTCTCTATGTTAATATTATAAATAGATGTTTTTATTTTGTTCCCCTCAAAAATCTGTATTAGTGGTATCAGAGAAGTCTGCTCCTTGTCATTTTTTAGTGCATGTCCCCGACAAGGTCAAGGTATAGAGAGTTGGGTCTCGAGCTTGTTTCTCTTGAGGAAAACTGCTCTCGCACACCCAAGAAACCATCTATTGAGGGTGAAAATAAATATGACAGGACAAGAGATCCTTTCAAAATGTTTGTTGAGTAATCCCTCAAGCGACAAAGGAATGATATGATGGACAACTTTCCACAAATCCTTCGACAATTGCTGAAAAGAGACACATATACCTCAAGTGGAGGCACCACCCTTTCAAGGTACATACCAATTTTTATATTCCTATATTTGAAGGTCAAATATATGTGGATGTTGTAGATAAATGGTTAAACCTTATATACGGGTATTTCTCTGTCCAGAAATTTTTTGATAGAGAAAAGATTACATTTATGCTCCTCAAGGTCGTCCCCCATGTCAAATATTGGTGGGATACTTTCTGTGAGAAAAAGGAAATATATGTTGTGCTATGTTTTCATTGATGTCAAACGGTTGATGTCAGGTGTTTTCACGGATGTCAAACTATTGATGTCAAGTATTTTCATAGTGATGCGTTTGTATCATTGATATATTGACTATTGGTTATATGGTCATTGATTTAATTGTTGTCAAAGGGTTGATGTAAAGTGGTGTCATGATGATGTGTTGATATTATAGGGAGTTGTATCATTGATTTCATGTCATGGTTGATAGAAAGAACAAATGGATGAACTCCAAAGCGGTCCCTTTATGGTGAAATCCCACAAGAAGATGCTCTTGATGAAATTCAAAGTGGTCCCTTATGGTGAAATCCTCATGGGAAGACCCCTTTGTGATGTCCAAATGGTTAGGTGCTTGGTTGAGTAGACCAATTGTGTGGTTAGGGAACCAGATTTTGATTGATTAAATGTAATGAATATCGTTGAATTCACAAGTGAGACTATTCTAGATGGATACTTTTGGTCATGTTGTTTTCAGTGATAAGTGGAATGTCACCTAACTCCACTACAGTTAAGTACATGTGAAATTGGAGAACCTCATCATTGTTCAGAAGCCCTTAGGAAGGTCAAATAAATCAGCATTAGAAGCTCCTAGAATAAGTTGACCAATCAAAGTGGTTAGTCATGTGGGTTAAGTGGTCGCAACAAGAAAACAATTGTGCAATTAGTTGCAAATAGAAGTGGAGAGCTTACTATTTGTGGATAAAGTGGTTGTAAGGACAAAAGCATACCTGCATAGCTGAAGTTGCGTAGTTAGTTAGAATAAAACCCTAGAGGGAAGCCATTTTGTAGATGCATAAATAAGAGAGCAAGGGTCTCTATGCATGATATTTGAGCATATTGAATATCCATTTGTGAAAATTATTTGGGAGGTATATTGATAGAGAACATTCGCAAAGAGAAAAAAGTGTAAGTAAAATTGTGGTAGAAAAAGGTGCATGGAAAGAAAAATCATAGCAAAAAGTGGTATAAAAATGCGCACAAAATCATGGATCTAAAAAGTGCAAAGAAACAACTGTAAGGTGAAAAAAGCAAGAGAAAAAATTGCGATAAAACGGTAAGTACATTATCGCAGAAAAATTGTGGGAAGAAAAAATCGTATTACAAAATATGTCGCACATAAGAACAAAAATGCAAAGAATGTAATCGCGGTCGCGAAACCGCGGGCAACAGATTTGGTAGATTCAGAAAGTTGGCAGTTTGGTAAACACATTAGATTTTCATATTGGAATTTCATGGTATGGTATAGGTCTTGAAGATTTTAAGGAATAAAGGTATGGTTTTTGCACATGGTCTTGTGTAAGGGTTTATGGCATTTGGAGAGTATGGTGCGTTGCTAGAGATATCTTGTTGGTTAACTTGGCGATTAAAATATGGTTGAGAGTTGAATTGATGATTGATCTTTGAGAGTAGATCCGATTTGGATAATGAGATTGATGAGGCAGGTTGAGATGACAAGTTGTTGTGACAGTTGTGTTGTGCATATTTGATGAACTTGTATTGGTATAGACTATTGGTACAATTTGAAAGATTTGTTTATGTGTACAAGTTGGGTCTGTAATGAGGATTGATTCCTCTCTAAGTTGTTGTTGAGATCCGTGATGGCATTTCATTGAGAGATTTGGTGCTCTCTTTGAGTTGGTTCTCATTTCAAATGGTGTTGATAAACCCCAAGGATTGTAGTCTGTAATACAAGAGAAAATTATACATATATATGGTGCTCATTGTGTTGTTTATTGTGATGATGAATAGTTCTTTATTGTTAATATATGTCATTGAGATATATTTACATGATGCAAGCAGCTAAGTGTGAATAGAAGTAATTAATAATGGGGTTGTGAATGGTTATGGATAACTAAAGTTTTGTAAGAAGCTGTAAAAAAAGCCTCGTGTTTATTCACCCACCCCCCCCTCTCAGTGCAGTCGATGTGTCTAGCAATAGAGGGATCCACATTCTTTGCAGTTCCACCCACTTGGGCTTACTTCAAGGATGTTATTGAGGAGAAATACTACATGTTTGGATGCTATTATGACTTCTATACAAGATGGACCACTCTATGGCAAGAAAGAGACCAAATAGTGCCAGAGTTCACTAATGTCTTCCATACCTTGCGCACCAAGCTGGGTATCAAATGTTATGAGCGACATATGGTGCTCAAGTACTGCGATGGTCTACATAGATACATTTAGAATAAATGGAGGTTTTGGGCATATTTTCCTTGGGCGTGGCCTATCAATATGTCATCAAAATCGAGTAGGATCTTAAACAAAAGACATGGAAGTTTGAGTTTGGGAACTCCTCATCGTAGAAATAGGGAAAGGGAAACCCCAATCCGTAGAACAAAGGATAGAGAAAATATGGGCAGCCTTAAGACAACCAATCCAATACATAAGCAAAGAAGAATAATGGAAAGATGAAGAAATATATCAAGAAGTGGTGTGACTTGCATAAGAGCCCTTGGAATAACAATGATGATCTCAGCTCAAAGAAGTCATTGGTGGTTGAGGTGAAAGCCTCTCAATCATATGTGGGTTGTGACTCTGATTCAGAACTAGAAAGGAAGAGATGAATCATTGACATGGAACCCAGTACCTTTGTTCCTACCACTAATATTCAACCTAGTGAACCTGATGAGGTAAAGGAAGAAGAGTGCCTCTTTCATTCATAGATGTGGGTGAAAGGAGATCCAATGCACTTCATCGTTGATAGTAGTAGCTAGAAAAACCTCATCTTAGAAAAGGTTTTTGAGTGGATATCCCTATTGATAATGTCGCACCCACAACCTCCCACCATCAAATGGCTCCTCCAAGGAAGTGATCTTCACATCAGCCAATAGTGCCACCTGTCGCACGACATAAATCCATTCAAAGATGAGGTATTGTATGATTTTTATCCCCTTGAAGTTTGTTATGTTATTTTAGGCCAACCTTGGTTATGGAAATGTCATGTTGCATATGATTCTAGTACTTGCAGTGTTAGTATTACTTTGACCATAAAATTGTATAAGATACATGAGGTAGTCCCACCGAGTGTCATTTCCTTGATCTCTATCAAGCAATGCAAGAAGGTCATATTTCAGAAGGAGAAGTTTCTCTTCTTCATGATTCACTCTCAGAGTGAGAAAAAGATTCCATCCACATCCATGGCTTATTCATTTGATATCTCCACACAAGAGAAGCAAGTGGATAAGGTTGTGGAAGAATACAAAGACATCTGCTCATCACCTAATGGGGTACCTATCAATTGTCAGGTCAAGCATTTCATTGATATGAATCATGATGCACCACTACCCAATGGGCCAATCTATCACCACTCTCTGTTAAAAAATTAGGATATCAAGCATCAAATCCAAGAACTTCTCCACAAGGGGCACATCCAACCCATATCATCACGTTGTGGAAGCCCAATCATGCTGGTGCAGAAGAAAGACAAGACCTAGCAAATCTGCATTGATTATCCGACCCTAAATAAAATCACAGTTAGGAACTGGTACCCAACTCCATGAATCGACGATCTCCTGGATCAACTCAAGGGGGGAAATAATTCAGTAAGATTAATCTGAAATATGGCTACCATCAAGTCCCAATATAGAATAAAAATGTATGTAAGACTTCCTTCAAGTCAAAAGAAGGTATTTTTGAATGGCTAGTCATGCCCTTTGATTTGAAAAATGCCCCGACAACTTTCATGAGGATGATGGACAATCTCTTGTAGCCATTCACCAATTATTTTGTAGTGGTGTATCTAGATGACATCTTCATCTACAACAAGACTTGGGAGAAACACTTTCAACATAGTCAACAAGTTATGCACACTCTATGGAAGCACAAGCTATATGCCAAACTGAAAAAATGCTCATTTGACATGGATAGGGTCCAGTATCTAGGCTATATTGTTGATGAGCATGGTGTGCATGTGGATCCAAGCAATATGTAGGTCATTCGTGACTATCCATCTTCAATCATACTCACTAAGCTTTGAATCTTCTTAGGCCTTGCTAATTTCTATTGCAGGTTTGTGTTGGGATTCTCCCATATTGCATAGGCTCTCAGCTAAGTAACTAGGGCTAGTGGCAAGGAAAATTTTGTGTGGGGCCTATCCCAATTGAAAGAATTCAATGATCTAAAGAAACACTTGTGCTAAGCCCCAATGGTTTAATTACCTGACCTGAAACAACCCTTTAAGATCGAGACAGATGCTTCAGAATACGGTGTGGGCGCAATTCTCACTCAACATAACCACCCCGTGCCCTATCATAGTGAGACACTATCAGATGTCATCCATATGTACCATAATTATGACAAAGAAATGTAATCCATTGTGCATGCCTTATGCTAGTAGAGGAATTACATTCTTGGGAAGAAGACAATAATCTAGATTGATCATAAGTCACTGCAGTTCATGCAGACACAAGGAAAATTGTAGAATGACTACCCTCAGAAGTGGTCCTCATACATGTATCATTTCCACCTCAACATCAATTATAATATAGGAAGTACCAATCAGGACACTTATTGCCTCAGCTGACCTCCAGTCATGGAACTCACCATGGTGATAGACTCTTGTAGCCACGAGACATTTGGATTTTCCCACCTCTATGATAAATATCCTAACTTTTCCACCACCTACCATATGTTGGGTACAAACACAACTGTCACTAATTTCCATCTCTAGGATGGGATATTGTGCCATCTGGGCCATATCTGTGTTCCATCAAGTGAGGGAGTGAAGCTTATTTGGGAATCCCACTACATTCCAGTGGAAGGACACTTCGGCATAGAGAGGACAGTGGCAGTGATGCAATGACATTTCTACTGGCTAAAACATCGACATGATATCATGAAGTATATATGGTCTTACACTGCTTGAGTTATTGCCAAAGTGGAAAATAAGAAAAAAGTCTTGTACACTCCTCTTCCTACTCCTAAAAGGCCCTGGGAATCCATCTCCATGGACTACATGTCGGTCCTTCCATCCACCAAGTGGGGAAATGACTGTGTTTTTATGGTTTTTTATTGCTTTTCCAAGATGGTGATTTTGGCCTCCTACAAGAAAAGCATCACAGTGGAGGCCACTACCAAGTTATTATTTGGATGAGTGTGGGTACATTTTTGGATCCCACAGACCATTATCTCAAATAGGGACTACCAATTTCTCATCTCATTCTGGTTAAGCCTCTGGTCACTATTGGACACCAAATTCATCAAATCTAATGCCTTCCACCCCAGAAGGATGGAGAAACCAAGGTTGTTAATCAAATGATCATGCATATCCTGCACATGTACAATTCCAAGCACCCCCACACATGGGATGAGAGTATTCCCTATTTTCAACACAACACAATAGAGACATAAATAGCTCAACTGACCAAAACCCCTTTTAGGTGGGGTTTGGATTTCAACTATTGGGTTCCACGGATGTTGCACTACCCCTTGCAACCACTCAGATAGTCTCATCCCATGCTCTAATTGAAGATGAAAAATCCAACCTGTTCATTGATCAGATCCAACACATCTTCCAATAGGTTCATGATATTTTATAAAATTCCAATGCCAAGTATAAGCAATACCATGATCAACACCGAGTGCCACACATGTTTCAGGTGGGATACAAAGTTTGGTTGCACTTGTAGAAACAATTCCTTACGTGTCCCAATAGGAAGTTTCTTCCACTCTATTTTTTCCCTTACATCATCACCAAGCCTATGGGAGACAATTATTTTGAGCTCCACATCCCCCACTACCTTGGCTTGCACCAAGTGTTCAATGTGGATCTCCTTCGGTCATATTTTCCACCATTACTGGACACCTTAGAGATAGCAGAACAATTGACACCAACAAAGCTCAACCCTCACTTCATGGAACATGCATCCACTAATCACATCATGGAAAAACAGGTCAAGGGAACTCACCAGCAAAGGATCTGAATTTATCAGGTTGTCAAAGCTGGGAAACTCCTGCACCAATGCAAGTGGCTCACCCAGGGCCAAATTCAGCAAAGAAATCTTCATCTCATGGAGGAACTCAATGCAATGGAGAGAATTTCTTCCTAAGGGGGGAGGATTGATCCAGGTGGATATCGATGGATGTTGGTGCAACATTTATCAGACCAGGGTCATTCTTAGGTTACCAACAAAAGGCACCAATTAGTCTAGAGCATTGTCATTTTCATCTCCTCCGAAGAGAAGAAGTCTCACCCGAAGAGAAACTAAGACAAGAAGATAGGGAAGGGCAAGGAGAATACTTAGGTGGGTTTCCAGAATATTAAATATTCACCATGATCTTGCGCAATATAAAGTAACCACAAAACCGTTATGAACTCATTCATATTGGAAATAAATACACTCAAGTTGTGGAATCATTTGTAAACAAAGACATCATATTGATTTTATCAAGCATAAAGAAGTATTGTAAGAAGACAATTCATAAGCATAAACACAGAATGATACAATATATTTCAAAATTTTAGGTCCTTATTTATATATTATCAACATAGCTTCACGGATACAATCTCAGAGATACACATCAGTACTATTTTACAAGATTCGGGATCTAGAATCTTTTCACAGAGCTCTATCTACCCTTTTTCGTAAAATGTATATAAGTTACAGTCACATAACCATTTTATATGTCTACGATCTCTATGCCATCTATGAAAAATCCCTACAAAAATTCAACTACACCCACACATACCCAATAATAATATTCACAACCCAACCCTTTTACAATAATATGCATCTCATATATAGGATGAGTGGGATCTTCTAGCTTTAGGATCTACATTATTTCTTGTTCTTGTTCTGTTGTAACTGCTTTTTCCTTGTTGGTGTTGCATTGTCCCTTTCTGCAACTGTTTTTTGTTTCTTTTCTTGCTCCATTGTCCATCTCTTTTATATATTGCACAACTCATGTTTGACCAAAATTGGGACTGTAGTCCTCCTTGCGCAATCTCAAACCAAAAACGAAGGTCCCAACAGGCTCTGACTACAAGCCTTGATGCACCCTCGAGTCAAGTACTTGGCTCTTTCACATATTCTAGGAGTGCCTATTTCTTTCCCTTGTCCTCCTTCTCCTCTTTGATTCATCTTATGCTTTTTATTACTCCTTTTATTCCTCTTCAAATGAAGGGCCCAACTCTAGGACCAAGTCTAAGGCCCGCTTCCTGACTTCCTGGAAACTCCCAATTTTATCCTTCCAGTTCCTGGAAAGGAGTGAGGCTTCAACTACAAACTGTTGAGTGACATCTGTGATGCATCCTTTAGGCTTGGATGCAACCAAAGAGTTCCATTTATAATCAACTGTAGAATCTACATGTACACTATCTGGATGAAAGGTCAAAATTCATGCAACTGTTTCTTCGCTACTGATTATGCTTCAAACAAAGTGTTCAACTCATTGTCTACTTGCTGGATATGATCAAATTTCTCCTGTTGCTCCAG
>SNQJ01S0120446.1:32087-51748 GCA_010110895.2 Picea sitchensis | reverse complement strand
GGAGCCCTTTTTGTGTTTCCACTTTGTATTGGCACTATTATACTCAATAGTCTCATTGACCTACTTTTGTGTTCATTCTTTGGAAGTTAATAGATTTATCTTATCTTATCTAGAAGCATACTTGAGTAAAAACATACACAATATTGGTATGGATCTTATATATTAGAGTATGACTTTCAAAGCAAGTATTACAATGATAGATATACTATTGTTATGATATTTTGTGTAATTGCTCAACTGACAATCTGTCACTTGTCCCGTGTACTGCATTTGAGTATCTATTTGTGAAAGTTGATGCATTGCCTGAGCCCTAATTAGCTTGATTGTCTTAAGGAATTATTGATCTAGGTTTTTCTCACATTAAATATATTAGGCTTTAGTGACCATTGACCAAATGTCTCCTTTGGCGTTTTACATTTTTTGTTTGTGTAATAGGAAATATATCGCTGAAGAGCCTTTGAATAATTGTCTCAGATATACCTCTGATTACCTATGGTTAGTTTTTGTATATTGCCATTGATTTTCCCTATAAGAGCCATATGTGTGAATACAAATTGCCTTCCCATAGAAGTAATATTAGGCTTTATCGACCAGTGTATCTACATGTTTCCCTTGACATTTTCCATTTTTGTTTTTGTAATAGGCAATATATGAATAAGTGTCTCAGTTGTACCTTTGATTGCATGTGGTTATTTTTTGTACATTGGCTCATGGATCTTCATGTACGTCTAGTAGTATTTCCCCTAGAACAGCCATAGGTGCAAATGCAAGCCAACTTCCAGTATAATTATAGTTTGGTCTTAAGTATGTTCTTCATATCTCGAGGTGTATGTATGTCTTATGACGATATCATGTTGTAGATAGTAATTTTTTCGTTGCTATGAACACTATTCTCTAAAATATAGTTTAGATATTTTATAATTTTCAAAGAAAATCCACGATGTTTTGGTACATGTGTGGATGGTAATCCTATAATCTTATGGGGAGGGATGCTTCCCCGCATTAGTAAATGGTATTATAAAATCATTTGACTAGGAGGATTTGCACTCAACACTGTCTGGTGTCAGTGGATAAATGTCGATGCCCAACAACACTAACAATTTTTGAACTCCTTGTGATATTGTGTAACACAGAGATCAACACATCAGTTATCAACGTCAATGATGTTTTTTTGTTTTACAATTATCCATGATATTGTAAGATTTGAAAATATAGAGGTACACACACATACATATTTCTCATCTACTAGTATCTAAAAGGCTTGATACAGGTGGTTGATTTATTTGTAATTTGTAAGAAGAACTAAATTGTTGCATTGTAATTCAATAATGTGTTAGGTATTTGCTGCTATAGAGGTATAAGATATGCCCTGTAATGAACCTTTAAACTATTGTTATGTTTTGGGGAAGAGGTGTCTTCTTTATCCTCGTAGTTGATTCCTTATTTTCTCCAGGATGTTAGCAAAAGAACTGTAATGGAAGATGTGCCCATGGCTTGGCCACAGGGTTGGCCCCCTGCAGCCAAGTCACAACCCAATGAAAACTATGAAAGATTCCTTAGGAGCTGGAAACTAGTCTATTCTCTGGATATGCGATTGCCAGTATCGATGTAAGCTAAGGTGACACCAAGTGGCATTGTAGGTAGGGTGTATATAAATTATAAATATCATGCTTTTACTAACTCTGTTTCCTTTGTAAGCTGAGGTGACACCAAGTGGCATTGTATGTAGGGTGTATATAAATTATAAATATAACTCTTTTATGAACTTTGTTTCCTTTGGTATCTTTTCTCGTTTTGAATATTAATTACCTTTTTCTTTGGTTTGAAGATTGGAATCCCTATTGTTGTTGCACAGTATTCGCTAATATTGTTAGGGTACTGTGTAGAACAAATCTTATGTGAATTAAGGCAGTTTTTGTTTCCCACCCCATGTACACATGCTAAAACGCTCTGATGAAAATGCAGAATTGGTGGATGGCATTGGCTAAGATTTGAATTCAATTATAATAGTTCTTAAATTGTGACAATGTTCCCAAATCTGCTTTCTTACAGATAGATTAATCTGCATGGCAAGTGGTTTATCCTGTCTTTCATGATGTTATGATTGCATCCATATTCTTTAGAAGCTACCCAATGCCCTTAAAGTAACTTACAAGCACACATTAGAGTGTGATGGCAGAGAAAAAGTAAATAGGAAAGCCTAGAAAACTTTAAATCCTTTCTGTTGTGATCTTCTTCTTGGGGAGTCTGATCTGTAAACTGTAGTAGGTATCCTGCTAACCAGTTCATCACAACAGATCCTAAATTAACTTTTTTTATTGTTTGATAGAACCTGGTAAATGTGTTTCTGTTGTCCAATTGCGGAAAAAGGAAACAAAATAAATTACTAGGGAAAAAAGAAAGAAACTTCTTCAATTAAAGTAAATTGTCTGCATACAGTAAGAGGTCAAAGTCTCGGGCTGCAACCTTTATTTCCCTTAGCAGATGCACCTGTAATTAATGCATGGAATCATGTATGTAGTGCAACATTAAATGTGAATGTTGTATTGTTGGTATTATTTTTATGACCTATTCAATCGAAAGCCTTTTAGTACCCAATATGACCTTTTATGTGTCCAAGAAACGGAAGTCCCACATGGAATGAGTATAAGAATTATCTTTCAACTCTAAAGTTTCATTTGGTATTCCTTCTGGATTTCCAGATGAGGCAGCTACTATGTTCCGTGCAAAGCCATACTAATGAACCCTGATAACTATGGTTCAAATTGTAGACAACTTCATCAAGCATGTGTTTCTCTTTTGAAATGAAGAGAGATATCTAGAATCTTTCTTTGAGAAAGCATTTAAACAACCGATGAAGAGGAAAAGCATTCATAATTATTGTATTGGTGACAATTAATGTGAGAAGAAGAAAAAAAATACACTCCTTTTAACAAACACAACATATTTGAGTTATTCTAAAATTATCTTCGACAAAAAGTACTCAGGACTTTAAGCAACCTAAGGTCTGCAACATTTAAACAAAGATGCTAAATCCCAATATTGATACTCTTCGTATTAAGATAGTACATATAAAGCATGAGTATCTCCCCAACTTACCACTCTCATATTTTTGAATTATAGGTTTTTCAGCCAAATCATCAACCATGAAATTTTATTTCTAGACTCTAGTATCTGGAAACTAGTACTTTCCTTACTCGTTTGTTTCATCCAAGTGAATATTGTAACTTTGGTGCCAAGTTTTTATATAAACTATTATGGGGTAACATAACAAGGTCCATCATACATAGATAAAAAGTTGACAATTATCCAACAACAAAGGTCAGCTGATGGCCAATTGTGTTAAGCACCCACCATTCATTTGGAAACAAATAGGCTACCCTGAAACTCAAAATGGGATGTCAAAAAGTTGTTGCATTCACAACCTCGCCTGCCATATCCATTATACCCAACAGAAAATATGGATATGAGACCCCTCGGAGATTTGCAACCAATGACCCTATCAAACCACAATGTCCCTCAAATAAGGCCTCTAAACATTTACAAGGATTTGCAAGAAGTCATGTTGGCCTAATTGGGGCACCAACAAGCCTAAAATGACTTCGAATTCAGATGGGTATTTTTCTCTAATATTAAATTCATTTCCAAATTTGTCAATAGAATTCAATCTTAAGACACTATGGGACCCAATGGTGCCAATAAATTTTGAACTATCAAAAGAGCTATAGGGATTTTGGTTATTGTTAAGAAAGTAGATTACATCAATCCCATCATCAAACCAGTNATTTCCAAATTTGTCAATAGAATTCAATCTTAAGACACTATGGGACCCAATGGTGCCAATAAATTTTGAACTATCAAAAGAGCTATAGGGATTTTGGTTATTGTTAAGAAAGTAGATTACATCAATCCCATCATCAAACCAGTGTTGCATGGAAACATAGTCAAGTGTTGCATGGCAGCGTAGTCCCTGCCGGGCAAGTTTTAAAATGGAGAATGTTTGGAATGCAAGTTTGAAAATGGAGAATGTTATAAATGTTTCCTAGTGCAAGCTTAGACAAAACAGGGCAAGTTTGAAAATGGAGAATGTTTTAAATGCTTCCTAGTGCAAGATTAGGCAAAACATTCGCAAGGATAAGAATAAACATTGATTTCGTCAAAATTGGAAGGTATCTACAAAGAGCTCTCAAAGAGGACTTTGTCCATAGGTTTTGTATTGGAGAATCACTTAATTGGTTTAGCTGTGAAGTTCATATTAGGATCAACATTGCTTACTTTGAAGCTTAATGAGCCCCGGATCTTGAATTGGGGTGTAATTTAGTATGGGTAGAATTGCCCTGCATGTGGGTTGACATAAAACATCAATATTGCCTTAGATGGGAATGCCACTGTAGATAAAAATCAGGCTTATAGAAGGTTGGAGCCATATTTTTAATTATTGTGTTGTTGTTGTTTCATTCTTCATTGGCTGAAGTTTTTTATCCTTTCTGTAATGGGTTTCTCGTGTAGCAGAGTGTTGAGAACAACATTGAATCCCAAGGGCGAATGGTACTCCTTTGTATAATATTTTCATTGGCTACCCACAAAATATTAGGTTGGATTACTGTAAATCAAGGTGTGAGCAACCATGGTTTTGAAAGAACTTAGTAGAACACAACCAAGTGCAGCATTATATTCTTCTCTATGAACTTTTCCATTGAAGTGGTTGTACTTGAGATAGTACCATGGTCGGTCAATCAACTGCTTCATCAAGAAATCATTCTTCTTGGTTTAAGAAAAACAAACAGTTTGAAATTCGACGGGATTAATCAACCCTTAACCTATCTATATTTTTTGTGCACTGTTATTGTTAGCAATGGAAAAGTTTAGAAGGAAACATTGGAGCAGAGAGATTTCACTAGGAAGCATTTCGAACATTCTCCATTTTAAAACTTGCATTTCAAACATTATCCATTTTAAAACTTGCCCGACGGGGACTACGCTGCCATGCAGCACTTGTTTGAAGAAGGGAAGGCATCATGCTCTAAATTGATAGTTATTCTCCTACTCTACAACATGAAAGAAAAATTTGGTTGGTCATAGAATATATTTTCAACCTTTTTAAGGTAATATATATTTTTGACGTCATTATGAAATGTTTATCCTATTTGATCAACACATTTTATATATAATTTATTTATATGCAAAATAGTCCTTACTAATTGAAATTTTAATAACAAAACATATTACATGTTTTTTTTTGTTAATGGTGCATTGCATGAAAATTTGTTGCCAAAGAAGAATTGTCTTATAAAAACTACTAAGGAAGTACAAAAAATAATCAAGGACCTAGGGGTGTTCTAAGATTCCATTCATGAATGCCTTAAATATTACATTATGTATAGAGATAAATATAAGGAGATAAAAAGTGTCTAGAATGCCAAGAATCATGTTTTTGAAATGAAGTCATTAGAAAATCAACACCAAATTAAGTGTTTCCCCACATGCCAATAATCCATAGGTTAGAGTAGTTGTTCATATGCATTAATTCATTGGACTAATGAATGGAATGTCACTCATTTAATACAAGCAATGATGGAGTGATGAGAATTCCAATAGATTCCTTGGCAATGAAACATGTATAATCTAATTGGTTATAAAACTTTGTTAATCAGAAGTGAAGCATAAGATTTGATCTTGCAATGTACTACATTAATCCCTACTCCCAACAATCTAGCATATGTACCACATGGCCTTGTCCTGATCAAGTACAATATTATACCTTGGATGTTAGTTAATAAGGACCACCTAATGTCAATGTTACTAATACTTGGAAAGCATCAAGTGAAAAAATGGACACATATTTGGAACCTCTGATAAATTAGTTTCAAATTTTATGGAATGGGATAAAAATGTATTATGTTTCTAGGTCAGTGTATTCATATGATCACACATTCACACTTTATGGGATATTATGTTGGTGAACTCATGATTTCTAGGATTTATAGTGTGCTTTGGTAAGAAGCGTGATGTTAGGAAAGATATATAAAGGAAAGCACTAAGGTTTTGTAGAAGTGTTATAATTAATTTATAACTGGATAATATTATTCCTTACATTATTATCTAATTATCCTAATATGAACAATTTTGCATAATTTTATGTGTGGGGTTCAGGATAAATGGTTATCATGCATCCCCATGTTGTGGCAATCAGTTAGAGGTGAGGCATTCAAAATATTTGAACAAAATGGTCTACAAAGGACATAGAAGGTTTCTTCCTTCAACTAACCACATTCATTGATCAACAAAATCAAGGGAGCTTGTAAAAGGAAAGGAGGATCTTTGACCTCCTCCCGGGATAAAGATACTAACAGATTGGTTAAATTTGTTTAACGAGTGTTTATGGACAAAAGAAATTCCTAAGGGAATGGATAGATTATCTAAATTATGTTACCTTATATGTTAGAAGAACCCAAAGATAACACATTTGTCAGTACCAATGCATATTTTTAAAAATGTATCCACCTATTTTTACAGACATGTTTCCTCTAATGAAATGGCTAATAATCTATTGACTAGGAATGAGCTAAATATATCAAATATAAATAAGTTTGCATGGCCAAAATATGTTGAAGGAAGGAAAGTGTTAGGGTTCTACCTTGACCTCCCTACTCTATGTTACTTAGGAGTTAGTCAATTATGTGGACATCTTCTTTGAATAAGGCCTATTGTTTTTCAAGTTGTTCCCAACAAAGGCACAATGTCAAGGCACCCTATGGAGGATTTCAAGAAACCACCCTTCTTTAGGATAAACTGAAACAATTCAGCAACTAAAGGGAGTAACCCTCAAATTGATGAAAATAAAAATTTGAAAGGCATTTTCCATAAAACAAATAAAAAATAAATCCCTTAAGAAGATTAATACAACACGTATACAACTAAAAACTAATAACAGACAACTTATCCAATTTTAAGTAGACATAAAATAGAATTAAAGGAAAAGAAACAATAAAAGAAAATTTAATCTTCAAACCCTTATGTGATCAAAAGATAAGTTGAATCAAACAAGGAATCAATCCATAGATTAACAACATGCAAGATTCCTTGAGTGGAAGGCGATGGTAGGTGAAGCTGGCTAGTGAACTAGGTGAGTCGGATTAGGGTTTCGAGTTTAAGAGTTCGAGGAGTAAGATATGTAAGGGATCATGAGAATGGATGTGGTAGATTCAGATGGTCCAGGTAAAGTAGTGTCCTATGTACCCCTCGAGGACAAAGGACTGAGATATCTGGTGACTTTCAAAGACGCATTCCTGGGAACCACATGAAATCAAACTAAGGATACAGAGATGGAGGGAGTAGGAAAGGGTACCATTGAAGGTGCATCTAAGCAAAGAAACCTTAAATATTAAAACCCTAGGTATGAGGTTACTTCTCCTAGTATAGGTAACTACATACAACATATGAAACATCATTCTCTAATAGGTAAATTTATCGGGATCGGGCCAACGAAAAAATATCTAACGGGATGGGTAAGCTCCCGATGGAAGGTTAAAGGTCAAGTAAATCTAAATCTAGGCTCTAAAGGCTTCTTCACTTCAATCTTTTCTAACCCTTCAGAGTGTGACAAAGTTTTTGAAGAAGGCCCATATTGCTTCAACTCAATCGACCTCCATCTTTGCTACTAGACGGAGAGATTTTCCCTGAAGAAAGAGGATTTCACTGCGGCTCCGATATGGATAAGATTATATTTGATTCCTCAAGAATTCTAAGAATTGGAGACCCTGGAAGGAATAGGTTGTAACGTACCTATTCACCCACTGATTATTGTTACCTTATACATGCTCTGATATGAATCTGTAACATACCCAGTCACCCATTGAGTCTCGTTACCTTACACATGTTTTGATACCAATATGTAACATCCCCAACCAGCTAGGTCAGGCCATGCTACTCCATAAAAAACTCTGACAAAGTTCTGATACCCCTTTGTAATGTACCCAGTCACCCCAGGCTAGGCCACATCACGCAACCTCAACTTCAAGAGCACTAAGTCAACCAAACTGTAACATTCCCAGCATATCACTGACTAATGTTACTCTAGAAGTACACTGCACAGAATCTATTGTAAACACAATCCATGCAGTATCTATTGAAATAACGTGTTCAACCCAAAATTGAGTCATGCCACATAACTTATAACAACAGAAGCAACATTCTCTTTTCGTTTCAAACTTAAGCAGCGAAAATAACTCAAAACTGCATGCACTAATTGTGCGCACTAACATCCATATCACACAGCTAAACCACACACACAACCTTATAGGTGTCATGCGTCAAATCATATTTCACACAAATTCCAACCTCTTGATACACATAGGCTACTATATTGTGACTTGGTCACTCCATCCTCTTCTTTCAATACTTATAACCAATTTACCAGATTATCCTAGCAGACAAATCTATCATCCACTGACATTACTCATGCACAACTACAAATATGGGATATAAGCATTGTACTTACATGAGCATGAAGAAATTAACAAAATAACAACAAATACTTATATGCAACACATACAAGAATTTAACCCATGCCATACATAGACAAATATGCATATAGTAAACAAGAAAAGTATATAAAGAACACTTATATTTTATAAAAGTCACCAAATTCGGCCTAGAATCAGACATTCCTCCAATCCATATATGTTGTTTCTCATAATCTTTCAGCAAAAGGTCACCCCCAAACTGGGGCACAACTCCATCAGGGCAAAAAGGGTTCCTAACAACAAGCTATGTTTTGAAACTCAACAGAATTTCCCAGTCATAAGTGCCCACTGTTGCAGCTAGTCCACAGTCCCTCATTCCCCCACACACTTTTCACACCCAAGGAAGTGTGCCCCTTCTCTTCTCAAAATTCCTTCAGATGCCCCACTTCCCTTCCCAAGGATACCAGTAACAGGTCGGACAAGAAGTCGTTGATCCCTACGACTAATTCCCAACACACCTGAAAAAAACTCTCAGCAATATTCTCAATTGGAGAGTATGCTCATGGGTCTAACAACCACTCCACAATAGTCAGTCCCTCACCCATAGAGACTACTCATGGTCTATCCACCCAACTCTTCAACAGTATCTCTGATTACAGCACCACAACTCCTAACAAGATTCTTTGTGCAGATAAGGTAATAATCGTATTTTCCAAATAGTCTGACCCTCTTCTACACACGAGAGCTTGCAACATCAAATAATAATCATAATAATGCAATAATACTAATGCCCAAAACACACTAAGGCCATCAATATATATTACATGCATTCCACTTGACACTTGTCATCTTCAAAAGTAGCTTTAAGCCACTTGGTGACTCGTTCCCTACCCTCGAACTTAGGATAAAATAATATATATATATATATATATATATATATATATATATATATATATATATATATATATATATATATATATATATATATATATATATATGCTATATATATATATATATATATATATATATATATATATATATATAACATTATAATTGTACTGGATATATTATAAAATGTTCCCCAAGACTTTCGACTCACCCCCTTTTCCTTTTTTTGGTGGAGTAGGCCCCCATCTCTTTTTAATTCGAAGTCGGTCGACACATATGAGTGATTACGTACTATATTAATAATCATGTTTATATATTTACATGGATAGGTGCACTGGCCTATATATGTCCTGGCTCACTAACCTCATAATCACATAGTCTCTCCAGCCTCAATACATAAACCTTATTCCCATGTACTAACCTAGATGCGCGTTACGTATATAATGCAATAATGTGTTACTTGCCTAGGTGTGCGCAACACATAGATTGTGCACACCCTATCTTTGTTAACACTTCTTGGCGCTACCGATGTGCTGTACCAAAATATATGTGTCAATGAAACCACTAGCCTATAATTAACATTTACATTTGCATTTGGTACCAATCATCTCACAACCTATATGTACAATAAAAAATGGTTCTAGATCGGGGACATTTCAATCCCCTCCCCTTATTTATGCATTGTCCTGATTGCATCATATACATGTACGCTAAAATTTTCAAGCGTCATAAAATGGCGAGGATACATTTCTGCATAACATCACCTCACACTCTAGTTGCATCCTCACATCCATTACCGGGGTCCATTGGACTAAAAGAGCTCCATGAATGCGATTAAAATACTTGGTTTCAGATCCAATATCTGAGCCAATCACACTTCAAAAAGCCTTATGGCTCCCGCACGAATCACATTCCAATCAATGACATGATTAGCACATCGAATTTTGTACTTATTAAGAAATGACCGTGGAAAACTTATTATGATTCCTACACTTAAGGGCCTTGGTAATGGAAGCATATAAGAAACAATACCAAGCCTTTCAAATTATTTCAAGAGATTAACCTACACAATAGTCGCGGCTAACTTAAAACACTTAACCCGATTGTTCCTGGACTTTAATTTTAGAAACATGTGATCACCCAATCCAAATTACCAATGGGTTTTCCTTTGTCTGCGCAACTTTTCTGCTTGTCTTGGGAAAAATTTAAATTCTTGCTAATATTTACCATTTGCTCCTCCATTTCAGGGGAGAATCTATCCCAACTTCTTGCATGAATTACACTAGGTTGTCCCAACTCACTAGCCTATTTCACTTTCTAAAACAAAGTGCCTCAAATGGGCTCATCTTTAAAGATGATTGATACCATTGTTGTGAGAAAAATCTACCAAATGGTAGTATTCCCACTTGGATGGTTTATCCATCGCATACATCCTGAGCATAACTTCAATCACTTTCGATTTACTCTCATGTAACTTACCATGTCAGGTGATATGTTGTCACGAAATTGATTTGTTCCAAATCCCTTTAATGGTTGTAGCATGCATTTCATGCACCCGCCGGTTGAGTGCATCGACCACCTTGTTCTCTTTTTCCTTGATATGTTTTATATGTCAAATTCATACTCATAAAGGAACTCTAACCACCTACTTTGTCTCTCATTTAAACTTGGTTGTTTAAGCAAATACTTGAACCACAATGGTATGTTCTCGGCTCAAATATCTTATCCATGAGATAATGTCACCACATATTCAAAACATCATATAGTTGCTAGTTCCAAGTCATGTGTAGCATAGTCTTTCATGATCCTTCAACTTACATTCACACATGTCCATTCTGACTCGGGACTCCAATGATCCCTTCCTTGCACACATTTGTGCAAACAACAAAATCCTCATTTGGCTCCAGCAATTCTCATAATTGGCACACTTGTTAACAAATTATTCAAGTGTTCAAAACTATGCGCAATCCAGATTCCATTCAAATCACATACCTTTCTTCTATAGGGATGTGATTGGATGTGCAATCTGAGAAAATCCTTCAATAAACCTTTTGTGAATTTTTCCGCATTTTCACCCATAAAATACCTTACTTCTACAACATTTCTTGGTGTCAACCATTACTCAATGAATTTATCTTTGTTGGGTCCACAAATATTCCTCCTGAAACAATATGATCGAATAGTGAATTTGTCAGCGATAAAATGAACAATTTCACCAAACTTTCATAAATTTGTTGCTCCCTCATTACTCGCAACACCATCCTCAATTGATGATCATGCTCTTCCTCATACTTTAGTAAATAAGAATGTCATTCAAAAACACAATGACAAACTTATCTAAGTAACTTCTAAAAACTACATTCATTAAGCACATAAAATTAGTTGGCACATTAGATAACCCAAATGGCACCATGAAATCATAGTGACCATACCTTATTCAGAAGGAAGCCGGACTTACCAATGTCTTCATTCTTTATTCTTACTTGGTGATAACTAGATCAGAGATCTATTTTTGAAAATATTCACGCACCTCTAAGCTAATCAAACAAGTCATCTATCTTTGGCAAATGATACTTGTTCTTTCCTGTTACTTTGTTCAGCTTTACAGTCAATACAAAGTCTTTCGATTAATAGATCTTCTTCTTCATGAAAAAAAATGAGCACACCCCAAGGTGACACACACTTCGGCGTATATACCCCTCCTTCAGAATCTCTTCAAGTTGCATCGGCAACTCCTTTGGATACAATTGTACTCATCATGGGGAGTCTTGGATCTGTGGGTGTTGCTCATGTCATCATATTTATAGAGAATTCAATATCTATTTTCGAAGGAAATGTCGATATCTCTTTAAAGACATCCTCATATTTTTTAAACATTGCGCAACCTTCCACACTTGGCACTTTATCATTAGGTGCCTCTTCCCTATGCATTGTGAATACTTGACATCCTTTCTGTGCTTTTCTTCTACTACAAAGTTGAAACTTTTGTGATAGTCACAGCTCTTAGAATTCCTTGAATTGATATCAAGTTTCCTTGCTCCTCCAGGTAAGTGAATGCTTTATTGTAGCAACAATCTAGGGCATCATGATGCTCATCCAACCAATCCATACCAATAGGAGCAATTGTACAAACCAAAGGTATAATACTCAAATTAGCCTTTGTCTTTGGATCCATTCATCTCCAATATTATTACCTTACAACCATCTCATTTGGTTTTCCTTTTTGTTCGATGGATTAGCTGCACCAACCAAGTTTTCTCAAGCTTACTTCTCTATAGATGGAATCTTTTTCCACCATCTTAGGATCTAGATAACTATGACCCCAGCTCTGAGTCAATTAAAATAAAGAAATGAATTGGTCATTAATATTACCTTCCACCTCAATCATGTGAGATTGAAACTCATCTTGGTTGTTATCCAACATGGCGTAAATCAACGCTTGGTATATTTATACCCATGTATTCCACTATCACATCTTGCTACACACTATGTGAAGTCCTCAGTTTATCACCTCTTTGAGGGCAATCTTTGTGCATATGATTTTGGCTACAACCCCAACCTTGCATAGGTTGTTGCCATGAATTTTTCCCCACTATTTTTTGACATTCTAGGCTCCTGAAGAGTCATCTTTCCTTGTATAGTATTTCTAAAAAATGGTGAAGCAGATCTTCTTCCTTTGTTCCACCTTACTTTTCATCTTGTCTTCCCAAACCTTTGGAAACTTGGTATTCCCCTTTCTGCTTGTAAAGATAGCTAAGCACCTTATGGTTTCTTCAATATTATTAGAGATTAAATATATTGTATCTTTCAGCGATAAAATGAGGGGGCAACCCACTCAAATATCTCTCAATCTTCACATGTTCATCCTTGATAAAAAAGGCACATAGGTAAATCTTCGTCCACCACATTGATGCCTTTTCCCTTTAAGCGATGAATAACTATTATCCCTTCTTCATACCGGAATAGTTATGCAGATTCCCCTTAAGCAATATACGATACAAAATTTGTAGCATCCCCAACCACCCGAGGCTAGGCCATGATGCTCCATAAAACACTCTGACAAAGTTTTGATACCTTTTTGTAACATACCCAGTCACCCCAAGTTGTGCCACATCACAGAACCTCAACTTCAAGAGCACTAAGTCAACCAAACTGTAGCATTCAGGCATTTCGACATTAGTATTGCTTTAGAATTACGCATAGAATCTACTCTAAGCTTACAATCAGCACATTATATCTTGAAATAACCGGCTCATCCAGAGACTGATTGGCCACATGACTTATAACATTGGAAGCAACATTCCCTTTTTGTTTCAAACTTAAGCATTGGAAATAACTCAAAAGCGTGTGCACCAATTGTGCGCATTTTCATTCATATCACACAGCACAACTGTGCACACAACCTTCTAGGCGTCATGTATCAACTCATATTTCACACAAATTCCAACCTCTCGATACACACACGCTACTATCCTACACACCTGATCACTCCATCCTCTTCTTTCAATACTCATAACCAATTTTACCGGATTATCTTAGTAGGAAAGGATATCATCCACTGATATTACTCATGCACAACTAAAAATACAAGCTATAATCATTATACTTACATTATCATGCAACAATTAACAAAATAACAACAAATGCTTATATACAACACATATAAGAATTTAACCATGTCATACATAGAAAATATGCATATAATAAACAAGAAAAGTATATAAAGAACACTTATCTTTTTATAAAAGTCATAACTATGGCTTTGAAACATACATTCCTCCCATCTATAGACGTTGTTACTCATAAGATTTCAACAAAAGGTCCTTGAAGTACGGGCACAAAATCCACCAGGAAAGGGTTCACAACAATGGCCATGTTGAAACTCCATGAATTACCTAGTCCTAAGTATTCGCACTAATTTACGAATTGGTCCACGGTTCCTCATTCCGTTACTGTCCACACCCAAGGAGTATTTCATCAGCAGTCCTTGATTTCCCCGCTTCCCTTCGGGGTTACCGACGGGTTGAATAGAAAGTAATTTGATCCGTGTAATTAATGCTCAGTGCACCAGGGAAAAACTCTCAACAATACTCTCACAGGTATTAACCATGGGTCTAAAAACCACTCCAAAATAGTCAATCCCTCACCCAAAGAGGCTCATGGCATGTCCACAGGCGCTCTTTAATGATTATCTCTAATTATAGCACCACAACTCCTGACAAGCTTCTATGTGAAGATAAGGTAATGTCGATTTTTCCATACAGTTTGACCCCCTTCTACATACGAGAGCTTGCAACATCAAATAATAATCATGGCAATGCAATAATACTAATTCCCGAAATACATTAAGGCCGATGTATATATTGCATCCCTTCCATGGCTTTTCGTCATGGCCAGAAGTAGTTTAAGCTACTTGGTGACTCGTTCCTTACCCTCGGGTACTTAGGATAAAAATAATATATATATGAAATTGCTTTCACGGAAATATTATACAAAATATTTACAGAACTTCGGGCTACTTCCATTTCCCTTTTAGGTGGAGTAGGCCCCATCTCTATCACGTCACGGGTGGTCGGTAGTAGTGATGCAATATTATATCAATAATCATGTTTATAGTATTTCCATGGATGGTACTTTCCTTTATGCGTCGAACTCACAACCTCCATAATCTACGAGTTCATGCCTCAACTACATAGCGGTCATTTCCATTACACTAACTTAAAGTGCATGCACCAAGAATACAATGTGCACACTTACCCGTGCATAACACATAGACTATATTGCCACGCCTTTGTTAACACTTCTTTAGCACTACTATGATTAATAGCGCCAACACCAAAATCTACCAGGTGTCAATGGCTCACCAACCTAAATGTATACATTACACTTGGTATAATCGCCTCACCATTATATGTGCGATTACAAGGGTTCTAGATCCCGGGGACATTACAATCCCTCCCCTTATTTATGCACATTGTCCTCATTGCATCGTATACACATGTACATACAAAATTTTAAACATCATAAAAATATGGGGATACTATGCTCACGCATCCCTCGTTAGCTCCACCGAGTTCCATCCTCGAATGAGTACGGTCCATTGGACCTTTACCATATCAATGACTCAATTCCCGAGAGTTGTTTTGGTTTCCATTCCAATATGCAAATCGGTCGCACTTGAAATCTGCCTTCTAAGCTCCACACGAATCACATTCCAATCAATGACATGATTAGCATCAGTACCAACTTCTTCAACAGGCACATGGAAAACATTATGAATGCATAAAATGTGGAAATGAAAGCACAGCATATAAATGATAGGATGAAATCCTTTGAAATTTCAAAGGGCCCAAGATAGCTTGGCACTAACTTATAACACTTTCCCAACTTGGGGGAGCTGGCTAGCCTTTACTTTTAGGAAGACATGATCACCCACTTTTAAATTCCCTTTGGGTTCTACCTTCATCGATGCATATTTTCTTCTTGTCTTGGGCATATTTCAAGTGCGCCTTGTTATTTGTGGAACTGATTATCTTCCTGATTTAGAGGGATTTTGTTTTCAATTATGTTTATACCCCATGAATATTATTTTACGAAAATACTATACACTCCTCCACTGGGGGGGTTGCAGGGGGTGTAAATGTATTGTAATTTCATGAAAATGTCTGGTGGATTCATTATAAGGTCGCAGATCCGGCGGTAGAAGTTATGTTAGGGTTTTTTTCCCTAGGAAACCCTCTTTTATGAGAAATGTATTGCAACTATGCATAATTGAGAATATTGTATGATAGAGAGAAATTTGTAGAGAGAAATAACGAGGAAGTTCGTGAGGTGTGTTGTAGGTTGTATCCCTTCATTTGTTGGATGTACAGAGGACCTGACGAATTATCACGGTGGGCGTAGCCCACCTTTGGGTGAACCATGTTTATATGTGTCTCTATTGTATTATCTTATGTGTTTTATTTCGCGTTGTTTTTATTTTATTTTTCCATGATCCTATTTATCTAACAACTAGTAGGCATAGAGATCGAAAGGTAACTCATAGGAAAATAGGGTTCTGGTTTGAGTGGGAGCAATGGAAAAAGATGGAAAGTTTAGAAATTCGAGAAATTTAATGGCCAAAACTACCGGGTATGGAAGGTGCAGATGGAATATTATGTATATAAGAAGGATATCTTCCTACCATTAAAGATTGGAATAGAAAAAATTTGTGACCATGAAGGAAGAAGAATGGGAGGGTTCTTGATAGAAAGGCACTAATTATATGGTGAGCACAGGCGTCGATGGATTTCAATATTTGAAAGAAAAGACAACAAATGAGCTTATGGATGCATTGTTATTAAATTGTATGAAAAATGGCCGATTGTCCAATAATTATTTCTAATGAAGAGATTATTTAATATGAAGATATGAAAAGGTGGTTACATTGCAAATCACTTAAATGAATTTAATTTAATATGGTTACTAATCCAATAAGTTCTGTAAAAGTGGACTATGATGAGGTGAGTCAGGGCTCTTTTAATATTGTCCTCATTTCTAGAACACTGGAATGGATTGGTCATGGCTACATGAAATAACTTGTCTGGTTCAAACACTTTACAATTTGATGGCATTGTTGGTGTTATCCTTAGTGAGAAAAATGGCAGTGGAAAAGCATAGGTGAAACATCGGGTAGTGCATTAAACATGGAGAAGCGGGGGAAGATAAAAGGATGGAGGAAAGGGCTCGGGGAACCATGAGAATTATAGGAAGAATATCAAATCGGACTTGAAAGATAGAGTGTTGGGTGTGGGAAGAAAGGACATCTAAAGAAAGAGCTACATAGAGCTCAAAGAAACAAAGAGATGGACAATAGGAGAAAATCAGGGGGCTTAAATGTAACCGGTGATGTTTTACAAGATGCTTTGATTATTTTATAGATAACATTTTTAGTCTTGGGTGGTAGATTCAAGTAGCTTCATTTCATGCCACACCCCATGGGAACATTTTTCTATATTATGTTCAAGGTGATTTTGGAGCCGGGGTTCCCATTTGGGTGATGATCCACCATGAAAAATTGTTGGAATGGAAAGGTAAAAATAAAACAAAGGAATAGAAGCAGTGGTTGTTGATAGTAGATTCAGGCGCTTCATTTCATGCCACACCCCATAGGAAACATTTTCTAGATTATGTTCAAGGTGATTTTGGACAGGTTCATTTGGGTGATGATGCACCATGAAAAATTGTTGGAATGGGAAAGGTAAAAATAAAGCAAAGGAATAGAAACTAGTGGTTGTTGAAAGAGGTAAGACATGTTCCGGATCTAAGGAAAAATCTAATTTAAATAGGGTAGTTGGAAAGTGAAGGTTGTATATCCATATTTATAGATAAGGTGTGGAAGGTCACCAAAGTATCACTAGTGATATAAAAAGGAGAGAAGGTAGGTACATTGTATTTATGTACTGGTAATACTGAGTCTTCTATCTCTTTCTCTTCTACAAGAGTGGATATAAAAATGTGGAATCATAGGCTTGGACACATGAGTGAGAAGGGGATGCATATAATTCACAAAATAAATTTGTTTCCAAATATTAAACAAATTGATATGGATTTTTGTGAGCATTGTGTTTATGGAAAACAGAAGAAAGTCAGATTTCTCAAAGTCAAAAAAGAAAAGAGTGAAAGGTTAGAGCTTGTGCATACAGATGTATGGGGACTAGCTCATGTATCATCTTGGTGGCTCTCATTATTATGTTACTTTTATTGATGATGCAACTAGAAAAACTTGGGTTTATTGCATTCGACAAAAATCTGATGTTTTTGATACTTTTAAGAAATGGAAAGCTTTGGCTGAGAATGAGACAAGAAAAAGGTTAAAGTGTCTCAGATCAGACAACAGAGGTGAATATTGCAGAAAGGAGTTTGATGATTACTTTTCATATCATGGGATTCATAGAGAGAAGACAGATCCAAGAACACCACAAGAAAATGGTGTGTCGGAAAGTATGAACAGGACAATCATGGAGCGTGCAAGGATTATGAGATTACATGTTGGTTTACCCTTACAGTTATGGGAAGATGTTGTAGATAATGTTGTTTACTTAATAGACTGAGGACCTTCAAGCTCTTTGAATGGTGGAATTCCATAGGAGGCATGGACAGGTAAAAATGTAAACTACTATTTTTTGAATATTTCGGTTATGAAACATTTGTCCATATTGATAAATAAAATAGAACAAAGCTTGAGGCAAAATCCAAGAAGTGTACCTTTATTGGATATAGTGTTAATTATTTTGGTTATCGCTTATGGGATTATGAAAATCACAAAATCATTAGGAGTAGAGATTTCATATTTAATGAGAAGGTCATGTACAAAGATCAATTGTAGGGAAAGAAATAGGAAAAGGAAAAACTGGAATACATATTGCTTGATGAGATTGCTAAAAAAATAAATTCCAAAGGTACCAGAAAATCAAAATGTACGACAATAGGAGCAACATGTACCTTAAACTCCTGCAAGTGTTTTTAGAAGATCTATCAGGTTAAGTAGACCCCCTAAACGATACTCTCCTTCATTGTATTATTTATTGTTGAATGATTCTGGTGAACCATAATGATATGAAGAGGCAATGCAAGTAGACACTAAAAAGAAGTGGGAGAAAGGCATGAAAGAGGAAATGGATTCCCTAGTAAATAACCAGCCTTGGGATTTGGTTCAGTTTCCTGCAGGAAAAAGAGCATTGCAGAATAAATGGGTTTACAAGTTGAAGGAAGAAGATGGAGGCAAAAAGTAGTACAAGGCTAGACTTGTTGTAAAGGAGTTTACACAAAAGAAATGTATAGGGTTTGATGAAATATTTTATACTATTGTTAAAATGACTTAAATTAGGACTATTTTAAGTCTTGTGGCTATAGAATATTTACATCTTGAACAGTTAGATGTAAAAATAGTTTTTCTCCATGGGGATTTGGAGAAAGAGATTTATATGTAGTAGCCATGGTGGTATGTGGTCAAAGGGAAGGAAAATTTGGTATGCAGGTTGAAGAAGAGCTTGTATGGTCTAAAGCAAGATACAAGGCAGTGGTATTTGAAGTTTGATATGTTTATGGTAGAACAAGGTTATAGTAGATGTCATTCTGATCAGTGTGTTTATTTTAAAAGGATAGAAAATGGAAGTTATATCATCTTGATATTGTATGTAGATGACATGCTTGTTGCAGGGTCTAATATGCAGAATATAAATGTGCTCAAGAAGAAATTAGATAATTCATTTGCGATGAAGGATTTGGGTGCTACAAAGAAAATCCTTGGTATGAGAATAACAAGAG
>SNQJ01S0120446.1:0-24560 GCA_010110895.2 Picea sitchensis | reverse complement strand
TTTCTTCTCTTCTTTTCTCATCATGAGACCTGTGAATTCTTGATCTACTCAACTCTGTCTCCTTCTCCATTTTATTTTCTATTCTATCCAAACTTTTCATCAATTTGACATTGAAGCCATCTTGTTGCGCCTTGGCTTATGTACCATCAACACCCAAACCAACATACATATCCCCAAATTCATAATCAGGACTATAAATCCTCCACGCATATTCCATGATTTTAACCTTCTGCACTGACTATGTCCTTCTCTATTCATTGATAATTCTGCAAAATCTATAGAAAACAATATTTGTTAGGTGGTTTCATGAAACAACTACATGAAAACTTTGCACCATTTTGTTAGAATCATTCTCTTGGATTTCTTGGATTATTTTAACATTCCAAACTCGTGTGTGCACACCCGCACATCATTGTTCTTGTGCACATCATTGTTCTTGTGTGCATCACAACTCTATACTAGGCACCAATGTTTTTTCGTGCAACTAACTTTGCATTGCGCAACACCAATTCCTAGTGCACACATCTATTCATGTTAATTTCTAGCCCATACAAGTCCAGTGTTGAACCAATATCTCTTATACCAATCTATAACGTACCCAGTCACCCACTGAGTCTCGTTACCTTACACATGCTCTGATACCAATCTGTAACATCCCTAACCACCCAGGTTGGGCCATGCTACTCCATAAAACACTCTGACAAAGTTATGATACCCCTTTGTAACATACCTAGTCACCCAGGTTGGGCCACATCACACAACCTCAACTTTAGGAGCACTAAGTCAACCAAATTGTAACATTCACAACATATCACTGATCGATTTTACTCTAGAAGTACACTGCACAAAATCTACTCTAAACACAATCTGCACAGTATCTCTTGAAATAACACACTCATCCCAAACCTGAGTCATGCCACGTAACTGATAATAGTGGAACCAACATTCTCTTTTCATTTCAAACTTAAGTAGTGGAAATAACTCAAAACCGTGCACACCAATTTTTCACACTAGCATTCAAATCACACAATGCAACCGCGCACACAACCTTCTAAGTGTCATGCATCAACTCAGATTTCACACAAATTCCAGCCTCTCGATACACACAAGATACTATCCTGCACACCCAGTCACTCCATCCTCTTCTTGCAATACTCATAACCAATTTTACCAGATTATACTAGCGAGAAAGGCTATCATCCACTGACATTACTTATGCACAGCTACAAATAGAAGCTATAAGCACTATACTTACATGAGCATGCAACAATTAAGAAAATAACAACAAATACTTACATGCAACACATCCAAGAATTTAACCCATGTCATACATTGACAAATATGCATGTAGTAACAAGACAAGTATATAAAGAACACTTATATTTTATAAAAGTCACCCATTGTGGCCTTGACTCAGACGTTCCTCCCAGCCATAGACATGGTTGCTCATAAGCTTTCAGCAACAGGTCACCCCCGAGCTGGGGCACAACTCCACCAGGGAAAAAGGGTTCCTAACAACAAATATGTTCTGAAACTTAACAGAATTTCCTAGTCCTAAGCGCCCATTGTTGCAACTATTCAATATTCCCTCATTCCCCACACACCCGTCACACCCAAGGACATGTTCCTCTTCTCTGCTCAATAGTCCTTCAGTTTCCCCACTTCCCTTCCTAGGGATACCAACAATAGGCCGAACAGGAAGTCTCTGAGCCCTACGACTAATGCCCAGTGCACCAAAAAATAAATCTCAACAATACTCTCACCTGGAGAGTATGCTCATGGGTCTGAAAACCACTCCATGATAGTCAGTCCCTCACCCAAAGAGACTTCTCACGACCTGTCCACCTGACTCTTCGACAGTATCTCTGATTACAACACCACAACTCCTAACAAGATTCTCTATGCAGATAAGGTAATAATCGGGTTTTCCGTACAGTCTGACCCCCTTCTGCACATGAGAGATTGAAACATCAAATAATAATCATAATAATTCAATAATACTAATGCCCAAAATAAATTAGGATAAAATAATTGACATTATACTTTTCCTATAAATATTATAAAATATTCCCCAAGACTTACGACTCACCCCCCTTTTCCCTGTTTTGGTGGAGTAGGACCGCCATCTCTTTTCATCTGAGTTAGTCAACGCGCAGCGATGCAATATTATATTAATAATCATGTTTATATTTACATGGATAGGCACACTAGCCTTTCTATGTCTAGGCTCACCAACCTCATAATCACACAAGCTTTCTGGCATTAATACATAAACGGTCATTCTCATGCACTAACCCAAATGCACGCAACATAGTGCAATGTGAGAACTTACTTAGGTGCATACAACACATAGACTGTGCACACCCTATCTTTGTTAACACTTCTATGTGCACTAATCTGATGCGAGCAACACCAAAATCCAGGTGTCAATGGCTCACCAGCGTAAATGTACATTACATTTACACTTGGTACCAATCGGCTTACCAGCCTATATGTACAATTACAAAGGGTTTTGGATCGGGGACATTACATAGGCAACATCGTTGGATCTTTAATCAAGATATCTAAGATCATGAAGATGACCAAATATACTTTGTATGCTTGGATCTTCATCTACATGAATGTGGATGAATCCTGGAGGTAGTGACAGTGTCATACCAAGATAACAAATGGAGCCAAACATTGGATTATGAACATATCCCTTTCATATGTCAAAATTGTCATTTTCATGGTCATGTGTTCAGAGATTTCCCTTTAAATATAAAGAAGGATACTCCCAAATCCCAAGAAGAAATGGATGCAGAAGGATTCACCAAGCTCCAAGGGAAGCAAAGGGTTGGACGAAGACCTAGGAAAATAGCAGCGAAGAAACAAGATAATCCCAAGAATAGATTTAAATCCCTAGAGGACAATAGCAAAGGAGCTCTAGACAAAATCCCAGAGGATGAAAAGAAAAAGGAAATGTGGGCAGAAGAAACAATGGAAAAACATCGGAGACCAGATCTAAAAGGTAAACCCGAAGAAAATAAAGAAACAAAACTAGAGATGCAAGACCGGGAAAATCAAGAGTCAGATCAAGGAGAGTAATTCAAAGAAGAAGGAACCTAGGAAATGGAATTGGAAAAAGTGGAAATAAATCTAGAAGCCTTTAGGAAATACCATGGGGAACAAGAAATAAAAGAAATGACCATAGGACAAATCAAACACCTTCATCGGGAAACACATGAATTCGAGGTTAAAGAGATCGGACTGGGCATTTTAGCAGGAACTTTAGGAAGTATGGGGTTAAACACTAATCCTCTTAAGAATCTGAAGAAAACCCCAAATGAAGAGAAGAAGAGGGGGAGAAAACCGTATAGACAAGTCATAGAAGAAACAAGGGCCCATTTAGTGGACTCGGGACAAGTGATAAGCCTTCAAAAAATATATTTCCAATCCCAAACAAAGTAATATAATGAAGCTCATCGCATGGTATGTGAGAGGATTGAATGCCCCATCCAAACACAGAATGATAAAAAAATAATTATGCGGGGAAAAGCAGAGGTTGTCCTAATTCAGGAAACCAAATGCGATAAGGAGACAATGGTCAAAATAGCTAAGAAAAATTGGAAAAACTGTGAAGTAGAAGTGGTAGATTCGGAAGGAGTTTCATGCAGATTAGTCATCTTGTGGGATCCCGTGAAGTGGTGATTGGAGTTGTTCTTTGTTGTCCCTTGACCAAGTTTTGGGATATTCTTGGTCATGTTGACCTATTTTGGGACTTCAACAACCTGTCGAAGGAGGAGCAGAAGACGAAGCGGAGATCATAGGATCTCGGCCCCTTTTTGGGTCCTTTTTGGGATGTGGGAATATGTAACGGGAATGGGACATCGGCCCATGGGTTTACCCATTTTTAGGCCTATTTTGTATATATAAATAGATGCTTAGGCTAGATAGAAGTAGTGGTGCATCTATGTGATGTGAATGTATGCTAAGTGCAAGTAGAGTCTGTAAGTGCTTTGTGCATGATTGCAAGAGACTTGCAGAGCTAAGTGCAAGTCCGTGTAGCAGATTGTGGAAGGCTTTTTGTTGTAACATAAGGAAGAAGGATCTAGTGAGTTGTGAAGATCTTATGTCCTGTGTAGAGCAAGGGTTTTGAGGCTATGTGCTTGTAACCAATTGACTGAAGACAATAAAGAAGAAGAGTTGGTGGGCATAGCCCCAGGGTGAGGGTGAACCACGTAAACATTTTGTTATGTTGCTTTGTGCTTTGTGCTTTGTCTTGATGTGTTCACATGTTATTTTCTAAGTGATTTGATGTATTTATATAGATCTACTTATGCTTTGTGCTTATTATATGTGAGAATGTTAGATCTGATCTATATGGATATGCTTAGTGCTTGATCTACTCGATATGATCTATTTACTTATGTTAAGTGCTTAAATACATTAGATTAGTGTGAATGATGTGAAGCTATGTTTTATCAACAAAGTGGATATTGATTGCATATTGAGGAATTGACGGTGCTAAGTGCTTTATTAAGTATTATAATCACAGATCTGTGTCTGAGCTAAGGTTGCAGACACCCGAGTCTTGCAACCACCCCTGCCTCTACCTCGGGCAAGACTTCATCTACTTCACAGGTGTTGCCGAAAGGGTCGGTAGTTAGGGCTTTGTTGGTGCGTTGTTGTAGTGTTGAACCTTGGGTTTGCCCCTATGGCAACAAATGGTTCTATTGTCGGGACTGAAATTGTGATTGCTGGGAACTG
Source organism: Picea sitchensis (assembly GCA_010110895.2). NCBI lineage: Eukaryota > Viridiplantae > Streptophyta > Pinopsida > Pinales > Pinaceae > Picea > Picea sitchensis. The sequence goes on along the minus strand of SNQJ01S0120446.1, from coordinate 19,811 downwards.
AGAAAGAAGAAGCTTTGTGCAAAGATTCGACCTGAGATTGTGAAAGCTCTGTGTGTAGATTTGTGCCCTAGTGTGCAGTATCTTACTCAATTTATAAATCTATGTTCTAAATAAAGAATCCTAATATGAAGAAAGGAGGTTGGATCTGAAGGAAAAAAGCAAGATCTGAAAGCTTTGTGCTCTAAGAAAGGCAAAAGTGAGAATTTCTAATTAAAAGAGGTAAAATCTACAAGCTCTGTGTTCTGATAAAGGTAATAATAGTGAAAAGTTTTTAGATCTGGAAGCTTTGTGCTTTGCAAAATTAATATAAGTGGAAATTTTTGTTTCTAAAGTATGGATCTAGGTATGTTTGATAGGTTTTGTCCTAGCTTGAAAACTAGGGCACTAATAGATGAAAAAAGGCTTGATATGAGTAGATCTGATAAGAATAGTAAAAGATATGTTATACCTATGCATAGAAAGAATGTTTGGACTAACAAATGGATGCAGGATCCTAGAAAGAATTTTTTTCAGGTTATCTACCATGATCCTAGTGCGCAGTACCGGAAAGGCCGGGGATCATTTAAAAGAAAGAGAGGATTTAACCCTATGTTATAGTTGCAGAAGACCAGGACATCTTGCTAAGGAATGCCCTGGGAAAAGACTTGGTTGTCTTTGTTGTAAAGCTATGGACCATGAAGTGTTGGATTTCCCTAGAATGATTGCTAAGCTGGAAGAAATGAATCTGAATAAAGAAAACCCTAAGGCAGATCTAGGAATGGTATAACCCCGGAAAGAATCAAGGAAAGTATTGTTAAAGATGAAAGAAACCCTGAATGACCACCGACATGTCATCTTATCAGAGATATTCAAGGAAAAAGAATGCATTGAAGTAAGAATAGGAGACTTCGACATTGTTGTATTTTGGATGAAGAAACACAGGTGAATATCATGACAGAAAGAACTTGGGAAGCCTGTTATGATCCCTTCATTAGGAGGAATAGGACTATTCAGAGGAAAGTTGATAAACCTATGTGGGAAGCTCACTCGCATACCTATGAATGCTAATGGAACTTTGACAGAAGAAGACTTTGAGATTATTAAATTTATTGAAAACAGCGCCTCGTTTACCATGTTACTAGGAAAACCTTGGATTGATAGAGATCAAGCTAGATGAAAGGAAGAAGAAGAAGTTTTGGAGCAAAAGAAGCAAGAGTTAAAAGATTTCATGACCAGAAGGATCACACACTTAATTGAAGAACAAGAGAGCAGATCAAAGCTATTTAACACTAGCAACCCATATGTCGAAGCTGAAAGAACATTAGAAGACCCACAGAAGACCGAAGTACCTACCCCAGATAAAGACGAAGTATTATCCAGGAATCCTAGGGAAGAATCTCAACATCGCGAAGTAACTATGACCAAAGAAGATAATAATTAGAATGGAAAAAGGAATACCGAGACGAAGCTCACTGGAAAAAAGGCTAGAAAGTTAAGTAAGAAGAGAGCTAAGATTGAAAAGTTGCAGAAGCTCCAAAGGGAACTTCGTAGACAGAAAAATTGCAAAATGGGAGCTTCATCGGGATATCAAAACAGTGACACATGGCACTTCGCCATGAAGAAGTAATATAGTCGTTGGGGACATTATAATCATTCGATCGACGCTCCAAATGGGAAGAAAGGCAATTATGGTTCGTCATCAAACCATTGGAATGTTCCATAATGGACCGAACAAGAGTTAATGGAGGCTCATACCCATTGCAAGCGAACTGTTGTCAAGTTCCCTATTTATCCCATCGCGCCATGCACCGAGAACACTTTTGCCAATGGAGAATTCGAGCCCGCAAACTAAGTCGAGTTTATACAATGATCATCGCACTCTTGCTCTCTATATTAGTATTGTGTCTAAGTTGTTCCCCAAACCCGCGATTGTTCACCCCGAGTGCGTATGTCGGAAGAATTGAGTGCCACAGAGAAAGTTGTTGAAGAATTTTTTATCGACTTGATGACTGAGAAAGTCATGTCGATTTTTGAAGGTATCCAGGCTTCATCCACAAGAACAGTGCAAGCGTCTCCGTCCACTGCTCGAGCCGGACCATCCCGACTAGTCGATGAAAAGTGAACCAAGCACAGAGATGATCTCACGAATGCTAAGTTGATTCTGATCATTTTACCCGCCTATCTACCACTTCTGAGTGGCGCAATCAATCAAGACAGTGTGCCCAGAGAATTTGAGTACACCTTGGTCACTGTGTACCTCCCGAAAGGGATACGCGCAGTTCGCACAGACCAAGAAAAGATTGCAGCCTTGAAGTTTAGCGACTTCAACCTCGGCGACAGGAAGGTCTACAACATGCTCTCCCCACATAAGTACCTGACCATAGAAAAGGGAAAGAATTTGAAGATAGTTCCCCAGTCATGGACTATGAACCTTGCGCAGTCCACACTGCTCAATGTCATGAAGATTCCTCACTTCGTAAGGCACCAAGAAGTGAATGCATGCGTCAAGACGTTGTTGTCCTATTACCATGGTGGATACTTTTGGTTAAACCATCGTATAAAAGTGGATCTGACATTGATAAATCGGATCACTGGGCTTAGCATGTAGAGACCCGACCCACAATATTTCTATCCTGGAAAGGCCATGGACCATGCTCTCACACAAACGATAAAGGACACTTACGGAGATGTTGAGAAGGGAACGTGAGGCTACAAGTTAGCTTCTATCTAGAGCGGTGCAGTGCGCCTAGCCTGTCAATTGATCGCAGGAAATTTATTCTGCAAGAACCGACCCACCCAAGTGACTGATCTTGTAGTCAACCTCGTAGGAAAGTGCACAGAGGGCCTACAAATGAATTGGGCGAAGTACCTGGTGAACCAGTTGGAACTGGACTGCATGGAAGCGCAACATCAAGGATATGAGTTCCACTTCAGTTGGCTTCTAATCTTGATCGCTTTCATCACATGGGAGATGCCAGAAGGTGTGACCTTCTCAGACATCGAGCCCTTTGAACCTCTGGCCACAAAGTTTAGTACACTGTGGTATTCCAATGACATGAACAAGCAATGGAAGTAAAATGTCGTGTTCCATACCTATTACAACCAATTGAAGACAACCATCCAGTCTGAGCCTCGCATCACACCGAATACTCTCCAAGAGTTTTGGCCTTTAATGAAATTCAGCGTGGACCGCCATTTCATTTATATTTCAGCGTGCGCTGATGAGCACCAGCAGCAAATTCAGTCTTACTACAAGTTGAATGAGGAGGACTTAGAAGAGATTACTAAATACTGGTCGGCGGACCTCCTCATTCCAGCAGACCCTGTGGATATGTCCGACATTGACAGTCCAGAAGCAGCGCATGATACACCTAGACCCAGCAAGACAAAGAAGAATGAAGAAGCCCAAGACGTAAGAAGTACCTCAACAAAGACTGCTTCCATCTCACCTGAGCAAGGAGGAGATGGTGGAGAGATAGATGGCGCAAAAGTTGAACAGAAGAAAGGCGAGGTTACACCGCCTAGAAATGAAGAGGATCCCTCGAAGAAAAGGAAGGTTTCCCCACCAAAGCCTTCTTCTCGGAAGAAATCGAAAGCCTCTATGACCAAAATGTAGACTACTCTCACCTCAGATGACTTTGATTTCATTGTAGTAGCACTGAACAATGCTTCGTTGGAGATAGCAGAGAAGCAAGAGGCTCAGCAGGAGGATATATACAATTAAATTAAGGTTGAACTTCAAGGGGTGCAACAGGCACTACAGTCCAGCCGCGCAGTTTCCACTACGCCTCTACCATTGGAAACACCAAAACTGTGAGATGAGTCAGCTCAACTCCACTGAATTGTTGATACAGTCGAAGCTCACCTTCGACGAGCACAGGAGGAAATAGTGCAAGCCACCCATGCTTTAGCACAAGTATAGGGAGACCTTTTAGAGCAATGCAGTACTACAGAATGGGAAAAGCTCGCTCTCCAAGCAAAGTGGGATGAAGAAAAAGTCCAACTGCAGAAAGAAAAGGAACAGTTGCTCATGGAGAAACTTGAATTAAAGGAAAGGGTCAACAGAGCACTTCGCTCTGTGACAGTTATAGAAGTAAAGGTTGAAGAAAGAGTCCCACAATAGGTGGCACAACTTGAAGAAGTAATTCAGCAACTACAGCAACACATAGCAGATTTGGAGCTACGCGTAGTGCTCGAGACCTCGCAAGATGTAAGAGACCAAAGGGAAGCAACCGCCAGGAGCGCAGTTGAGAGACTGAAGGCTCTTGTTAGGGACTGCAAGCAGTTGAGTAATTGCAGCACCCAAACATATGAGAATCTCGTTGAGAATTTGGAATTGCAGGCACTAGAGTCGTAGCTCTAGGAAGCGAAGCAGCACACAGACACACTACAGGTGTAGCTGAAGTCCCTGTCAGTTGTCGACATAATGAAGAGATCTCAAGAGAAACGCATTGTCCAGCATTAGATCCATACAATCCAGAGAAAATTTATGGAAGTAACTCAATGGCTCCAACTTGTGCAAGATAAGGCATGACAATTGTTCAAAGAGGTTGAAAGCGGAGGAGCAGAGCTAGAACAGGTTGTCACCACAACAGAACAACCCCTAGAAGGGCCAGTGAATGACACAGTGATCTAGGAGTTCGTCGAGCAAGAGACCATACCAAAGCAGCAAGTCGAAGCAGCTCGAGCCAAACTCGAGGCGTTCGAAGCAGAACTGATCATACTAGAGTGACTCGGGATGAGTCACAGGTGAGTGTTGGGGGCTTGTTGGCCCTTGACCAAGTTTTGGGAGATTCTTGGTCATGTTGACCTATTTTGGGACTTCAATAGCCTGTCGAAGGAGGAGCAGAAGATGAAGCAGAGATCACGGTCCCTTTTTGGGTCCTTTTTGGGAAGTGGGAATATGTAACGGGAATGGGACATCGTCCCATGGGTTTACCCATGTTTAGGCCTATTTTGTATATATAAATAGATGCTTAGGCTAGATAGAAGTAGTGGTGCATCTATGTAATGTGAATGTATCCTAAGTGCAAGTAGAGTCTGTAAGTTCTTTGTGCATGACTGTAAGAGACTTGCAGAGCTAAGTGTAGGTCCTTGTAGCAGATTGTGGAGGCTTTGTGTTGTAACGCAAGGAAGAAGGATCTAGCGAGTTGTGTAGATATTCTGTCCTATGCGGAGTAAGGGTTTTGAGGCTCTGTTCTTGTAACTGATTGAATGAATACAATAAAGAATAAGAGTTGGTGTACGTAGCCCCAGGGTGGGGGTGAACCACGTAAACACTATGTTATGTTGCTTTGTGCTTTGTCTTGATGTGTTCACACGTTATTTGCTAAGTGCTTTGATGTATTTATATAGATCTACTTATGCTTAGTGCTTGATCTTCTCGATCTAATCTATTTACTTATGCTAAGTTCTTAAATAAATTATATTAGTGTGAATGTTGTGAAGCTTTGTTTTATCAACGAAGTGGATATTGATTGTATATTGAGGGATTGATTGTGCTAAGTTCTTTATTAAGTATTATAATCACATATGTGTGTCCCAGCTAAGGTTGCAGACACCTAAGTCTTGCAACCACCCCTGCCTCTACCTCGGGTGAGACTTCATCTACTTCACAGGTGTTGCCGAAAGGGCTGGTAGTTAGGGCTTTGTTGGTGCGTTGTTGTAGCGTTGAACCCTGGGTCTGCCCCTGTGCCAACATTCTCCATTATCCCATGAATATTAACGATGAATTTGGCAGATATTGGATCCCAATCTGAGGGATTCATCTCTAATGCCTATGGAACGTTAACACCCCAGATCATGCAAGGTTTCCTAGATTCCCTTAATCATCTTGGAGCCTTTTTCCATGGCCAAAGCTGGGTCATTGGGGGTGACTTTAATATCATCACATCCCTCCTTGAGAAAAAAGGAGGAATTAGAATACTGGAAGGTGAGAGTGAATCGTTTCGAGACTGGATAGATAAATTTAGATTAATTGACATACAAACAAGCAATGGCTTGTTCACTTGGAGCAATAGAAGAAGATCATATAAATGGATCTCAGTTAGGATCGATAGATGATTGACCTCTGAAGCAATGTTTCAAGACCAAAACGATATCTCGAAGGAGGTCCTTCCTTTTTATGGTTCGGATTATTAGTCAGTCAACCTATCTCGGAAGGCGAAAGTGACCCCCAAGCCAAAGCCATTCCATTTTGAAAAGTTATGGATGGACCATATGGATTTTATGCAAAACATTGAACTTGGTGGTAAGAAAACACAAACTTGTATGGCACCAAGATCTATCAATTTTAATAGAATCTCAAACACATCAAGTTATGTATTAAGAAATGGAACAAGGAAGTATTTGGCAACATTTTTTAGGAAAAAAGGTGCATGGAGATAAATACAACATTAATCCAATTGGAATTTATTTTTGGTGGGACAAACGAGGATACAAGGAGTAGGGAGGAGCAACTTCAGTTGGAGCTGGACAAAATGGATAAACAAGAAGAAGTTCTATGGCAACAAAAATCGAGAGTAAGCTGGCTGAAAGAGGGAGATAGGAGCTCGAAGTTTTTTCATAATTCTTTGTTGCAGCATAGGAACCAAAATAGGATAAATTCCTTGTCTAAGGCCTCCAGAGAGCGAGTGGATACATTTGAAGATATTGAAAATGAATTGGTAAATCACTTTCAACATCTTCTAACTAAACCAATAGGAGATAGAGAAGTAGCTACTCAAAAGATAATTGGAAGTGTTCAATTATTAATTACTCATGAGAATAATCATGTCTTGATGAGCCCAACAACTATGGAAGAAGTAGAAAATACCATGGAAGAGATGGCTTTAGGAAAAGCTCTTGGACTGAATGGGTTCACAACTGATTTTTTTCACAAGTGTTGGAAGATGATAGGGAAAGATATATGGGAAGTGGTGGAAAAGTCCATATCTTCTGAGTCCATGCTTAAATCCCTCAATGTTACCTTCATAGCCTTAATCTCGAAGGAAAAGGAGGCTAACAAAGCTGATAAATTCAGACTAATAGATTTATGCAATGTAATTTAAAAGATTGTTTCTAAAATCGTCGCTAATAGACTCAAACTTTTGCTCAAAAATATCATTTCTCTGGAGATGGGGGGTTTGTTGAAGGGAATCAAAATCTTATGGTATAAGTGTTGTTCATGAAATTGTGCACTCGATGTAGACATCCAAGAAGGAATTTATGTTAATAAAATTGGATATGTCAAAGGATTATGATTGTATTAGCTATAGGTTCCTCCAGAAAATGTTGGAGGCCTTTGGGTTTGGAGAGGAGTGGATTCAATGGATTATGGGCCTCATTTCCCCTTCCTTCTTTTCAATCTTAGTTAATGGCTCCCCCTCCAAAACCTTTAATCCTTGGAGGGGTATTAGACAGGGAGATTCCATGTCCCCCTACCTCCATATAATTTTAGCGAATGGTCTAGGGAGACTTATCCATAATGCTCTGTCGGAAAAGAAATTATAAGGGATAAATCTCTAGACATGTATTGACCTTGTTTCTCACCTATAGTTTGTAGATGAAAACCTCCTTATGGGAGATCCAACTGCAAAAGGAATCCAAAGATACAAAAACCCTTATTGACACTTACAAGGAAGCCTCAGGCATGATCATAAACTTGGCTAAGTCTCAAATCTTTTTCTTTAATACTCGTTTAGTAGTCCAAAGAAACATAGCCACGATATTGGGATGTCAATGAGCCTAGCTCCCTTCTAAATATTTGGGATCCCCATTGTTAGACAAAACCATTTGAAATTCCTTTTGGCAAGAGCTATTGGAGAAATTAGAAGCTAAGCTGGCCAAATGGACCCATCGTTATCTCACACTCCTGGGAAGGATCATGATAATAAAATCAGTTCTATGTTCTATGCCCCTATATCTCTTCTTGGTTCTGTTCGCTCCCAAATGGGTTCTAAAAAATATTAGAAACCTTCAAAGGACCTTCCTTTGGTGGGGAGCCACCAAAGAAAAAAAGTGGGCCCTAGTAGCTTGGGATAAGTTATGTGGGCCAAAATCCCATGGTGGAGTGGGCATCAAAGACCCTTTATAGGCAAGGCAAGGCTTAGCAACTAAACTTTGGTGTCATTGGGTTAAACATCCAGACGCTCTATGGGAACTAATTTGGAATATAAATTACGCTTCGGAGATAGAAAAACAAAAACTGATTAGGATGGAAGGTACCAGAATAGGCTCCCTCATCTGGAAAAATTCTTGCCAAAATAGAGAGTTAGTCCAGAGAGAAATCCTCTGGGAGGTTCACGATGGCAGGTTGACCCTTTTTTGGGAGCATGCATGGGAACAATTGCCTACCATGTCTGAAATAGAAAGTTTAGATCGAACAGGAACAACAATGAAGGATCAAGGGTTGAATCATGTTCACCAGTACTGGAGAGAGAGAGGTAATGCTCAGAGGAGGAGACAGAAATATTCTGGAGAAAGCTAACAGAATGACCAATTGACTTGAAAAATGAAGATAAAGAGTTTATAGAAGAGGAGATAATGCGTCGACAAATTAGAGTCAGAAACAGCCTAGATATTTTACGTTGGGGGAACAAAAGGAAGGAAATTTTAAAGTCAAAAATGTGTTCCTCCTGTTAGTAGGATTTTCAGAAGCAAAATGGAAGAGAGATTAGAAACGTATCTGGAAACTTGGGATATGACCAAAAATCAGGACCTTTCTATGGTTGGATCTGAAGATAAAAGTGTTAACTTAGGATAAACTTTGTAAGCGAGGATATGAAGGCCCATCCATATGCTTTCTCTGTAGAGAGGACGAAGAATATCTAACTCGTATTCTTTGTAAATGTCGATAAGTGGCATTCATATGGGTCAAAGGTGTTGAGACCTTTTGTTGATCCAGGAGGATCCAAGAATGCTCATAGAGGTCTAGGAGGATCTAGAACACTCATAGAGGTCCAGGAGGATCCATAAAATCTCAACATTTGACTATCTCAAATGCTCTTGAAAACTACATCATTGCGTAGAGCTCGGCAATAGCTTTCCAACAGCGTCAAAATCACCTCAAACTAAGCTCATATGAAAAAGTTATAGTCGATCAAAGTTTAGATCAAACAGGGCAAGAGCCAAAGTCAAGGTGACACGTGTCACCACTGGAAGGGTGACATGTGTCCTCTATGTATAGTAGGATGACATTAGCATGACATAGAGTGATGTCAGCAAGGTGACGTGGAAGCACGACAACATGCCACATGTCACCCGAAAATGGACTTTTCAGGGGTCCATTTGGACCAATAAAATTTGACATGTGTCATACGTACGATGATGTGTCATCCATACAATGACGTGTCATTTGTATGATGACGTGGCAAGGTACAATAGGTAGACAGGTGGACCAATGGGCGACTAACAAGTGGCAGTTCGTAAGTATAGGTGGTAGACAGGTCATCACCGACGTGGCATGGGTCGTACAGTTGACCAATGATAAGCCGCCATGTGGGCTAGTCAAATGGCACCATGTGGCACCTTCCATAAGGCCAAGTTTCCCTAGGGATCAAAAAATATGCCCCAAGGGGGGGCGGATCGAATTCATATGGTTTTAACCATATAACAAACATACTATAAATAGGAGTCTGCGGGGCTTGAACCTCAGACCTCCTATTATATCCAACGACTTAACAAAACTCCACTAACCAACATTCCACCAACTTTAGTTGTTTACAACTACACAATAAATAATATTTAAAGTGGTAGTGTGGAATCTAGATGGAGGTTAGGATTTGGTTCCGACCTAAGGCCTATATATGGGCACAATTTCGAAGGAGATTGACACACATCCCAATGATGGCGCAGAGCCCAATATTGGCATAGAGCCCGAGGATGTATAGACGCATTGTATTGAGTGCAGAGAGAAGCTAAGTTTATGTGTTGTCTCGATTTGCATGTCAAGAGGTACTTTGTCCAAACATAGTCAACTTTATACTAATGTTTCTCATTTTTCTGAGAGGAGTTCAATGGTGATGTTATTTTTTGTGCTAAGAGGTCATTTGTAAAAGTCTTAGTCCATATTGTCATTAACAAGTGCCATAGTGCATCATTTGGCATGTAAAGAGGGTGAAATTGAGACAATACATAATATAGTCAACTTTATACTCATTTTTCTCAGAATTTTGCAAGGAATTCAATGGTAAACTCTATATTTGAGTTTGAGCAGTGAAATTGGAGAGTGACTTCAAAATTGTCTTTGTAATTCCATATTGTAATGTAATTTGACGTTTTGAGATAATGAGAAGTAGTCTCACTGTTTGAAGGGAACTTGGGAATGAAGTAAAATATGTCATCAATATTGTATAACTTGAGTTCTTTTATTTTTTGTTTTGTTTTCTCATAATTCTTCAAATTAATCATCAATTTATGGGATTTTGGATAAGCACATCATTTTTCTGAAAATCACCACAATATGATCAAGAATTATTTTGAATCAGGTTAGATGTTATATGTATATTTTAAAGAAATAAGTGTGTCTAAGGATTTTCGGATCAAGTGGTATTAGAGCTAGTTTTGACGTGTATTTGCAAGTTGTTGATGTGGCGAGGTCCAAGACTTAAGTTGGTGAAGGTTTTGAAGACTCTTGTTGAGAGGACAAAATGAGTAAATATCTCATGAATTTAAGGCTACAGAAGAACATTAACCGACATATTCAGAATGAGAATTATGAATTAAGGATGAAACTGCAAACTCTTAACGAAGAGAAGCAGAAGTTGCAAGATTGGTTGATATGTCATGAGGAATTGCATAGAGGTATCTTTCATGAGTTGGAAAGGAAATTCCATACCAAGGATCGAGTATTGGCACCATTAGTATCAATCCATGAATACTGACAAGTAGAGAATGTAAAGCCTTTGATGCAAGAGAAACTAACTCCTTCAAAGGGCATGATGGAGAAGGATGGTTCTTCATATTATTCTTTTTCCCATCAAGATGGAGAATGCTCGAGGATGGTTGAAGCAAGGAGAACTTCATATGAAGAGGTCCTTCATAAGTAGTTAGTCTTACCTTCTAGTCCAGAGAAAGGTAACAGATGTAAGACATCTCCAAAGAAAGATGTACATTCTAAAGAGGGAATGAAGACGTTTCCTACTAGTAAATGGTCTATGTATCCAAGTGCTTCTTGTGGAACTAGTAAGCAATTAATATGGATAAATGTTGAAGAAGACATCCCATGCAAGAAATTACGTCCAAGAAGAAGGTTAAAGGTAAAGGTCATTTCTCAAAACAAAGGAAAAGGGGGAATGACAAGAAGGGATCATGGTTCCAAGAAGGGAACAAGACACTCTGCTCTTATTGTGGTAAGAGTGGACATCAAATTGAGAAGTTTTGGACACTTTATCCACACTTATGTCTGGAGCAGAAACAGAAATATGTAAAGGAACTTGCAAGAAGACAAGCAGCAACCCTAGACGAAGTTAATAGTCTTGTTGAAAGATTTGAGAAAGAATACTTCTTAATTGGTCTTAACATAGTGATATATGAAGACATAAAGGAATGGTTTGTGGATAGTGTCTTGTCTCACCACATGACCAGGATGAAATCAGTATTCCTAACGTTCTCATAGATCAACACAAATTGATATGTAGGATCTAGAACTAACACCAAACAAGCAATAAAAGGGTATGGATATGTAAGATTCCAACTCGAGTCAGGATGATTTATGGGAATAGAGAATATGTTATATGTTCCATATTTGAAAGTTAACCTACTCTCAATTGTGTCTTTTGAAGATGAAGGATACATAGTCACAATCTAGAATGGTCAGGTACTTGTGTATTCAAGGGAAGTTACTCAAGACACAACAATAGTGTTTGGTCTTTGCAATGAGAGGTTATATAGGTTACTGGGAAGACCTATAATCTGGTCTAGTGGTTTCTTGGATTCAACATCAGATTCTGCATCAAATTCAATGTCAGATTTAGCATTAGCATCAGAGGCATTGTCAGAGATAGGAATTTGTGAGACTCCTTCTAGTACTAAGGGGAGGATGAGTCCATAAATAAACTATCCATCATTGTAAATATGTATATTTGTAAATTGCAAACTAATATGCAAATGTAGATACCTCCTAAGTCTATTTCTAATGTTGTCTTAGAAGGCTTGTAAGCCACTCATTGTAGATTATAAGAGTGAGAGGAATTCTATAAAATTTCTATATAGCCACCTTATATGTTGATAAGAGTGAGAGGAATTATGTAAGATAATTTATATATAGCCACCTTATATGTTGTTAAGAGTGAGAAGAATTTTGTAAAAGGATTTCTATATAGCCACCTTACATATTGTTTAAAGTGAGAGGAACCTTGTAAAAGGGTTTCTATATAGTCGCTTTGTTATAGGAGTGAGAGGGATCTTATAAAGATTTCTAAGACTTTGTAAAAAAATATAGACAATTGTATTGTCTTGTTATCAGCTAAAGGACTACATATGGATCAAATTGTCTAAGTCAACATTCTTATTCTGAAGTACCGAAGGTGAAGGAATAGAAGGATGCAGGCAGTTGGAACATGTAGATCGAAAGAAGGAAAAGCATCGAAGCTATATAAATCTTTCTAGAGTTGGTAAAGGAGAAATAATATTCTTTGTAATAGGATGCATGCTATAGGAATATTCAATATATTATGTCATGTTCATGTAGATGTATACCTTGAGCAGAAGCAGTTCAGACAATACATATAGAATTATTTTCAAGGCAAGAGAAAGACAACAAACAGGGAATTCATTTAGAGACTCCTACATAATCATCTGCAGTATAGAAATAGAGAGTCCAAAAGGGAAAGGCATATATCATCATTCGACATGGTTTCATATTGGCCAATATAGACTATCTTCAGCAGAAAGGTGATGGGAGCGGATGTTGAAATACAAGATTTGGATTCAAATATTGTAGAGATTCAGTGAGCGGACTTTTGTTATGAAGGAATTTGTGAGCCAGAACTAGAGCTATATGTATATTATCCAGTGCCAAAGATCCAGAGTCAAATCCATATTCCAACGAAGCAGAAAGAAGTTCATTGATCTAATATCTAAGATCTAAGTTCTAAGATGAAGACTTAGTCCCAGAATATTCGGCAAGGTGGAAGAGTGAAGAAGCATCATCATCACTAACTTACTAGATAAGAGAGTTACAGTAAGATAGAAGAGTGAGTAAGAGTTATCATCACTAAGTTGTTGAAATATTCATACTTTTGGAGGACCAAAATATCTTCAGTGGGAAGGTGTGATCCAGGAGGATCCAGGAACGCTCATAGAGGTCTATGAGGATCTAGAAAGCTCACAAAGGTCCAAGAGGATCCATAAAAGATAAAAATTTGACCATCCCAAATGCTCTTGAAAACTACATCAGTGCGTAGTGCTCGTCGATATCTTTCCAACAGCGTAAAAATCACCTCAAACAGAGCTCGTATGCAAAAGTCATAGCTGGTCAAAGTTCAAGTCAAACATGGCAACAGTCAAAGTCAAGGTGAAATGTGTCACCACTGGAAGGGTGACACGTGTCCTCTTTGTACAGCAGGATGATGTCAACATGATGTAGAGTGACATGGCATCACGACAGTGTGCCACATGTCAACTGAAAATGGACTTTTCAAGGGTCCATTTGGACCAATACAATTTTGAAACGTATCATTCTTACAATGACATATCGGATGGTGTGGCAAGGTACAGTAGGAAAATAGGTGGACCAATGGGTGACTGAAAAGTGGCAGTACATATGTACATGTGGAAGACACATCATTATCGATGTGGCAAGGGTCATACAGTCAACCAATGACAATATGCCATGTGGGCGAGTCAAATGGCGCCATGTGGCACATTCTAGAAGGCCAAGTTGGCATGGGGATCAAAAAATGTGCGCCATGGGGGGAAGATCGAATGCATATTGTTTTAACTATACAAAAAATATACTATATATAGGATTTTGCAGGGCTTGAACCTCGAACCTTCTATTATATCAAACAACTTAACAAAACTCTGCTAACTAACAATCTACCAACTTTATTTGGTTACAACTACACAATAAATATTATTAAAAGTGGTAGTGTGGAATCTAGACAGAGGTTAGGATTTGGTTCCAACCTAAGGCCTATATATGGGCATGGATCCAAAGGAGCTCGAAACACATCCCAATGCTGGTGTAGAGCTCAAATTTTTGCATGGATCCCAAGGATGTACAGATTCATTGCATTGCGTGCAGAGAGAAGTTAAGTTTATGTGTTGTCTTGATTTGCGTGTCCAGAGGTACCTTGTCCAAACATAGTCAAATTTACACTCATTTTTCTTGTTTTTCTGACAGGATTTCAATGGTGTTGTTATTTTTGTGCTAATGGGTCATTTGTAAAATTCTTAGTCCATATTTCCATTAATGAGCGCCATAGTGCATCGTTTCGTGTGAAAAGAGGGTGAAATTGAGCTAGTCCAGAATATGGTCGACTTTATACTCATTTTTCTCATAATTTTGCAAGGAATTCAATGGTAAACTCTATATTTGAGCTTGAGTAGTGGAATTTGAGAGTGACTTCAAAATTGNTTCGTGTGAAAAGAGGGTGAAATTGAGCTAGTCCAGAATATGGTCGACTTTATACTCATTTTTCTCATAATTTTGCAAGGAATTCAATGGTAAACTCTATATTTGAGCTTGAGTAGTGGAATTTGAGAGTGACTTCAAAATTGTCTTTGTAAGTCCATATTGTAATGTAATTTGACATTTTAGGATTATGAGAAGCAGTCTCATTGTTTGAAGGGAACTTGGGAATGAAGTAAAATATGTCATCAACATTGTATAAACTGATTTCTTTTATTTTCTATTGTGTTATCTCTTAATTATTCAAATTAATCATCAGTTTATGAGATTTTGGATAAGAAGCACAACATCATTTTTCTGCAAATCACCTCAATACAATCAATAATTATTTTGAATCAGGTTAGATGTTGTATGTATATTTTAAAGGAATAAGTGTATATAATGATTTTAGGATCATTTATCACTCTGGTAGAGTAAAAAATGATACTTCATGAACCATCATGGAATGGCCTCGGGACCCTTTCCACAATTCTATCTTAAATAGAGCCTAGGAGATCTTCCTAGGAATTTTTATGTGGAACCTATGGAAAGAACGAAATAGAAGAATATTTAAACAAATTCACTTTCCTATCCAAAAAGTTTGGGGGAAAAATCCAGGACAATGTGTAGGAATAAATAGCTTCTTATACCTGGTCTAAAGAATATATAAGCCTCAACGCGAAGGAGGAACTCATCTTCAACGACTGGAGACTCGAGCAAGCATACCACCATGCAAACAAAGCTCCCAATCACAATAGGAATAACTCTATTCAAACTTGGTCACCTCCAAAGGATGGAGTAGTAAAACTAAACTTATATGGGGCATTGAAACACAACCTTGGGAGGTTGGGGGCTGAAGGGGTTCTTAGGAATTCAAATGGCATGATTCTAGCCATGATTGCCACTAATTTGGTCCACAATACCAACAATGGGGCAGAGCTTGAGGGACTCCTTTGAGGGCTTACCATGGCTAGATCGAAGGGAATAAAGACTTTGGTTACAGAGTTTGATTCTCTCCTAATAATCTCAACTCTCAAGCATCTAATAGATGATTTAGCCCCGGAAAATCTCTCAAAAAACTGGAGACTCTCCTATGGTTGGACTCAAATCGTTGAAATAATCATGAGCTTCTCAGTGATCATCCTAGCTTAGGTGAGGAGAAGTGCAAACACAATGGCATATTTTTTGGACAACATAGGATTCAAGCAGAGAAATCATCTCACCATGTGGACTTTAGGGGACCCCACTAATATTCCCATGTGGAAAGAATCCACAAACATAAGCTTGAGGGACACTAGGCCCCCGGATGGAGTTTCAAACGTCGGGAGCAAGTTCTCCACCTAGAGGCCTAACAAGACGATAGTGCCATCTAGATCGACAAAGGACTTAGAAGAAAAACCATGATGAGATCTTCATCATTCACTGGCAGGTCAAGGTACTAATAGAGGGATTATCGAACATCGTATTGATAGTGCCACCCTTAAGAATTGATAACTCTTGCAGTACATGTGGTTACTCGTTGGACAGATGGTTTCACTCGGTGTCATGGTAGTTGTACGATGGGATATGATCGGAAGAGGAAATAAATGGCGAAGGTGGATGGTAGAGAGCCAAAATTGGAACTCGGAGAGTAGAATGAAGAGCAGTTATGGGAATATGCATGGGAGTACTATGATGGATGCAAACTACAGAAGGAAACAAATTCAAGTAGGGAGAGCGGAAGGGATTAAGTATTTCAAGCTAAGAAGGATTTGTAATGGCTCACAGTTAGCATTTCTGAGTGAGGTTGATTTCCTCGGTTGGAGATCTAAATCTGAAATCCAAAAACTTTGGGACTAGGTCTGGGAATTGAAACCTGATAAATTATCCCCATGGTCATTTCCTTTGTTAAGGTTCAAGGGGATATTCTCAATGGGGCATAGAGACACACAGGATACAAGCCAACTCCAACGGTATTGGAAGTGTCAGGCGAGAAAAGTTTGGTGGTTGAATCTTCATTGGAAATCAATTAGCAAGGTAAGCAGGTGGAGGTTCTCGACATACTTCGGTTAAGTCTAAAAAGTGGTTTCGAATGGCCCACATTGGTGTGCGAGGAAGTAGTCAAAAAGGTAAGCAATGGGAGGCTTCCTCCTCTCAAGGTTCGTCCAATTGTACCAAGGCTGCGAGGGCATCCTAGAGGGCAGGGTCTCATTTCAAGTACATGTTCTTGGATGAGGAAAAGCAAATCATGGTGGAGATTGAAGAATTTTTCAGGCGTCAACAACACAACATCTCTGATGGATATATTTTTCAATAGGTTAAGGCTTGGGTTAAGGACCCGAAGTATACTAGGACCAAAGAAACAAAGTACTTTCAGCTAGCAGAGACCTATTAGGTTTTTAAAGCGTTGGTAGCGCGGAGAGTGGAGAAATCTAGAAATGAAAATGATGCCACCCTCCAGGTTGTCAAGATTCTTTAAGGAAAATTCAAACTCTTTTTTCATTCCTAGTTTGACATAAAATTTAGAGTTATATTTGAGGAGTAGAACTAGGAGAAGTCCAAGAAAACCCCTAGGGACCCAAGTCCCCCTGGCTCGCGTGATTTCCCCATCTAGATTGGCGACGACGAAGATGCAAATGAGGCAGAAGAGGAATGCAAGAAGTTGGTACATCGATTCGAGCCTCTTGGAAATTCTCAGGTTTGATTTGAACTTTTTTCTTCTTTCCTTTTGATGGGGAACCATAGATTAGGAAGACTGGAGCATGCTTTGGCTCTGTTTTATAGGCTACTAGGGCTTTATAGGCTTCTTAGGCATCAGTTTGTTAATCAATTTCGTTCATTTTTTAGTCTATTCTAAACCTTGGTTCACTGGATGGACACTTTGGGTTAAAGTTTGTCTGAATCCTGGACATATGATGATGATCGGTGAGGGCTCTAGTTTCCTTTTTGGCAGACCCTCGCTGCTTGTTTTGTAATTTTATTTTTTATATATAGAAATACAAAGACTTTGTTTTAGCTTAAAAAAAAGTTTAGACACTTAAAACTTTAAGGAATTGTATTTCTTAAAAAAATAAAAAATGAAAGAAATAAAACAGAAAATGAATATGATTTATAATAAAAATGTACTTGCTCAATCCACTAGGGAATAGCAACAAATATTAGATACACTGTTAAATGCTTCTTGAGAAAAGTTCAACTATTGTTGGTATTGAACATGAACAAGATTTTGTAACAAATATTTTTGAATCATATTGATTGAAATGTCTTAAAGCCCATGTCTTTCTCTCATCAACAATTATTTTCCATCACATTCATATAAACACAAAGAAGAACAGGTTATAACATTTTTTATAAATAAAATTTAAGAACAAAGAAAACATACTACTTAAAACCAGTGTTGAATATGTAAATTCTTCATTAAATATAAATGTTGCATCAATGTAATCAAAATAAAAACACTCTCCTCAAAGTGAGTCTTTAAGAAAGTAATGTATTCTCTCCCTCTAGAAAATTTTGACCCTCACTATGAAAATTATACCCTTATTTATAAGTCTTTTTCTCAACCAATTCTATAACTAACTTTCCACATGGCAATAATGTCTAAGTGTACTAAAATATCTATGATTGAGCTAAACTATTTTTTCTCTTTTTGCTTTTGATAAAATGATAACTTTTTAATAAATGAGGATGTTTCCCCATCTCATTCTCTTATAATAACTCCTCTTTCTTTATGTGAATCTTCTTTGCACCTTTAAACATCATTATTTTTCCCATTGGGTGTAACTAACATTATGATCACTTCTTCATCTTCATGCTAAAAAACAGACTCTTATTATACCATAGGCTATGCTAGTAGTGGAACCTTGTGTTTATAACGCAACACATATTTCCATTATTTTCCTTTCATAAAAGTTTATCTTTATATTTTCCTGTATAAAACCTCAAGATCAATATGAAAATGAAATGGAATAAAAGGTTGAGCATTTAACAACTTTGTAACAAGAATAAGGATAGAAAAAGTATGCTCTAGTAGGTCTACAATAGTTTTTTGTGAGATGATTTCATTTCCTTCTTGAATAAAATCAATATTGTCCTAACATGTTATCAAGGCAGTTGTATATGTATGTTCAGTGTACAACCATGGGCCATTTACCCAAGGGAGAGGTAAACCAAACATTTTAAGTAAACGAAACTGATCATTGAATTTATCTATCACCTCCTTAACCTCAACTATCTTTCAATTCCAGATATTTTATCAATTCCCTCTTAATATCAAGAATCCCTGAAATATATAAAACTAATTCAAACCTATCCTGGATTCTCACTACTTTTAAATCATTTTCTGACAATGAATTAAGAAATTAGATAATCTACTTAGTGATTTCATCTTTTTCCTCAACTTCAGGCAACAATTTCTTGAATTCAATCTGAGCATTTTCAATTACCACTATTTCACAATGTTGAAACAATTCAAAATATGCTCTGAATATGTTCATTTTTTCAATAATTTGATCCCAGATCTTATGTTTGTATTCAATTAAATGTTGTGTTCCAACAACTTGACTTAATGCATCATGAAGTAACTTTTCAAGGCTTTCATTGGATACCACAAGAGAATTAATTTTAACTTCTTTTTCATTTATCTTGGCTTGCAAATTGTTGATATGCAAGTCCATTTCCTTGCTTGATTCTTCTAATCGTGATAGTTTTTCTTTGTTTATGATATCCATTGTTTGCACTTGATTTGTTAATTTTACAATTTGTGATATATATTTCATGTTAGAATGTGTTAATGATTTCCTAGTGGTCTCATGTACATGCCTATGGCATTTTGTAAAAGTATTCTTCAACAAATATCTATCTTGTGAAAAGGGTTTATCCCACATGCATCATGGGAATTATTCTCCTTTCACTCTCTCATATATAATTGAGGTGAAGGAAACCCTTTATATGGGCATGAGGGGAAAATTTAGTGTGAGGTAATGCATATGTGGGGATTCCCTTGCATTGTAAGATTGGAGAGTTTACTTAAAGAATAGAAGACCAGCTTATGTGGATGTTTTCCCACATTAGGGTTTTACCATGTAAACCTTGTTAGAATGTGTTAATGATTTCCTAGTGGTCTCATGTACATGGCATTTTGTAAAGTTATTCTTCAATAATTATCTATCTCGAAAAAAGAGTTTATCCCACATGCATCATGGGAATTGTTCTCCTTTCACTCTCTCAATATATAATAGAGGTGAAGTAGGCCCTTCAG
>SNQJ01S0120444.1:0-27416 GCA_010110895.2 Picea sitchensis | reverse complement strand
CACTACGTGTCTCCTATAATCAAGTTCTGAGATGGACTCCAGCCTTTGGTCCTTCAGGAGTCCTCAACCCCACTTATTATGCCTTGAATCCTCTAGAGTGACAAGTCTTCATACTATGGAATCTACCATCACGTGGAAGCAAATAAGGTATGAACACGTGGCCCTATCTGATGGGTCACACGTGTCATATAATAACTAGCACGAATGCTCTTTGGAAAACATGAAACACAGTGACATGTGGAAAGATCCAAGTGTTTCCACGTCACCCTAGGTGATGTCAACAGGCCACATCACCCCAATGTCTCACATTTTCGGGGCTTTAGATCTTCAGGAGACTTCTCCCCACTACACCACAAATTCCCCAAACGTCGAACTCCCGAATCGACTAATTGGTGGACACATGTCCCCAACATGAACGGTCTATATTTACTTTGGGATTTCAAGAGTTCAAATGTTTCTGCTGCTGAGCACCACCATACCCCTGGACTGCTGAACGTCGAACTTATGACCCTTGCTAATCTTCGGACATGTGTACCTGAACATGGAGGGTTCATATTTACTCCATAGTTCAAAACTTCGGGGTTTTTATTTCAATCCCTGACCATCGTTCATCGACAATTAGATATTTCTTACTTGATATTCAACCTTTCACCTAATTCATCGACCATCAACCGTCAACAATTTGTTTTTGTCGAACTTCCACACTTAGAACTTTTTGACAAAATCACAGGTGAATTTGGGTCGTTGATCTCCCAACCAAGACGATATTGACCGTTGGTTTTCTCCAACTCCCCAACAGCCAAAATCAATAGGAATCATCAATGTTCCTCATTTTCCAAATCGTCGAATCAATCCCAGCCATTGATTTAGTGATTTTGCCAAACTTTCCAACATTCAAATTTTTAAAAAGTTTTTCAAGGACAAATCGAGGTCGTTGATCCAATATCGAACACGATCTCAATCGTCGATTCTCCAAACTCTATCTAGCATTACAACGACCATTAAAACTTGAATTTTCCACTTTCCAAGTCGAATTCTACTCTGTAAATCCACAAATAGAATCCATTAACTCATTAGACGATCCTGAAATCATTCAAAATCAGATCCATTTATGAATTTGGGGGATTTCACTTAAATGATTCCACCATTTTTTCCCAAATTCGCACAAATATATATAAAATATGTAAAAATGAATATTCTCGATTCACACTTGTTCTGGCTCGTAACAGTCCAGTGTTTGAACCATAATCTCTGATACCAATTTGTAACGTCTCCAACCACCCATGGGCTAGGAAACGCCCTTACATTTTTTCTCTGTTACCAAACTGTAACATACCCAACCTCCCACAACAAGGCTTGCCACACCAAGAATGCATCTATTGGTTGATTTTGAAACTATGATAACACTTAATTAATAAATAAGCATGAAATACGCACATGCAATGATCAAGATTCATACCACAGCATAAAAGACATGCACGATATACCATGCACAATGTTAACTAGCCAGCATGCACATTATAGGTACAATCTTAGGTATAATAATTTGATATGTAGGGAAATAAATACATAAGAAAAGAAACCATAATAGAGAGCACTTATATTTTATAAAAGAAGACACCAACTGGTTGTAGACCAAGGACGTTCCACCCAACTGGTTGTAGACCAAGGACGTTCCAAGTCTCAACACTAATGCCATCCCTGAGCTAGGGCTATGAATCCACAAGGATGGTTACAGAGTGTTACTTGGATTCCAAAAACAGTCATCTCA
Organism: Picea sitchensis; assembly: GCA_010110895.2. Taxonomy (NCBI): domain Eukaryota; kingdom Viridiplantae; phylum Streptophyta; class Pinopsida; order Pinales; family Pinaceae; genus Picea; species Picea sitchensis. The sequence goes on along the minus strand of SNQJ01S0120444.1, from coordinate 25,645 downwards.
CAGGCTTCTCCAACATTCACATCAATCCAAGTACCCAACTCTCTTATACCCAACCTACACCACCCAAGATAATAGACCTCCACCCTTCTCTGCCATGCAGTCCCTCAGGTAGTCCTTCTCCATTTAGGGCTCCAATGAAGATGGTCTAGAATCTCCATGATGGGACTCTCAAGACTCGCAACTGTGATAAAAAATGGTCATAGGACAAGCATCTCAGACATGTAGGCCTTAGATCATGGTTGGACTACACCAACCATCTCTATAGCCCATAAAAACGTGGATGCTCTTCAACAATTCATCTTCTTTTCCCAAGCCAAGTCCCTGCCCAATCATAGTCAATATATTCCTGCCATATCATATTAATACTCAAAGTATATATCAGACCATGTCCAATTGTGCCTCGCAAGTATCTCAACACATGCTTCACAACAATCTAGTGTGTCTATCTCGACTGACTTATAAACTGGCTAAGTGCACTCACTTCATAACAAATATTTGGTCTGGTGTTAACTAGATACATCAATTATCCAATTAGTTGTTTGTACAAAGTCAGATCAATTTATTCAGAATTGGAAGAAGGCAAACTTAGATTCTTCAGATTCGTCACCATTGGTGTAGCCACAGGATTCAATTTCAGTATCCCAAACTTCTTCAATATCTCAATTGTGTACTTCCTCTGAATTGGGAAGATCTCATCAGTTCTTTGCCACACCTCTATTCCCAAGAAGTAGTGCATCATACCAAGGTCCTCCATCTCAAACTTAGAGGCCAATGCATAATTTCACTCAACAATAAGGCTCTTTGTATCGGTGAGGAATAAATCATCAATGTAGAGGACCAAAGTCAGGGACTCACCATTAACAGTCTTGTAGTATAGGCTAGGATAGCCAACACTTTTTTTGAATCCTAAAAATCATCAGGTGTCCATCAATCCTTGTATACCAAGCTTGAGGTGGTTTCTTGAGTCCATACAAGGCCTTCTTGAACCTACAGACATGAGACTCCTTCTCATGTATCATGAAACCATCTGGTTTCTCGATGTATATTTTTTCCTCGATCTCTCCATTGAGAAAGTTTGTCTTTACATCCATCTGATGTACTCTCCAACCCATGGATCTTGCATGGGAAATAATCATCCGGATAGAAGTGTATCGAGAAATAGGAGAAAATGTCTCCATATAATCTATTCCCTCCATCTGAGAGAATCCTCTAGCAACATATATCATTTTTTGTCTCTCTATATTACCGTCAACTATATGTTTGTTCTTGTAGATCCATTTGGAAGTCACTAAAGACTTCCCCTCAGGTCTCGGAACAATATTCCACACATCATTTTTCATGATGGATTGATGCTCCTCCACCATGAAATGCCTCCATGTTGGATGACTAATTTCCTCCTCATAACAAGAAGGCTCAAAATGAATGATGTGGCTCATATCTACAGCATAGCATGAATATCTCTAAGGTCTCTTTCTCACTCAAAAGGTACCACGAGGAGATGCATATGATTTTGCCTCCTGCGGAGTCTAACGAGCCCATGTGGTCTCTTTCGACCTACTGCAATATCTCTGGGAACATCAACTGGAGCTACAAGATCAACAAGATCAATTGGATCAATTTGATCAATCTCCATCTGAAACCCTCTATATATCTTAAAGGATACCTCCTCCTCAAAGGTAACATCTCTTCTCACTTGAATTTTTCTTTGACCAGGGATGTAGATCCAGTATTCCTTTGAAGACTCATTGTACCCCACAAATGTACTCTTTCTTCATGAAGGGTCTAACTTGATCCTTTTCTCCTTGGGTACATGAATGTATATTGGACACCCCAAATATCATGAAGTTTCCAACCTCACGATTCACTCCAATGAAAGCCTCATCGGGTGTCATGTTCATCAAATTCTTATGAGGACTTATGTTCTGAACATACACTACATTCATGGATTCCTTTTCCCACAGAAACATAGGTAAATGTTGATCATGCTAAGTCATCTTGGACCATACTTGATATATCGAAGTTCCCTCATGAAACCAATATCTCAGGATGCTGAAAAACATCAACATTCCCTCTAGAGCTCGATGTGACTCCTCCTTTGTCTATGCTCCCTCTGACACTGAAGGTAGATCTTCCTCCTTCTCTGTAGGTAACTCAATCTCTGCTCCCTCTGAATGTAGTACTGCCTCCCTCTCTGGTAGTGCCTCTACATACACTGGAACTGCTGCCAAGTCTACTTCATCAACATCTCATGGCTCGACTCATGTATTGGGACTGCTACACCTACTCCCTCTAAGTCTCATAATTTGTTTGCCTCCTCTATAAGATCTACCATAGTTGTGCTACAATCAGTCTTGACTCGTTGTATCTAGGATCATTAGAATTGCCTCTATTATCTGGCATGGTCCCATTCTAGGAGGTACATTGCTCCTAGAGACTTCTTGTCTCTGAGCATCGTGCCTGATAATGTCTCTCCTTGATATCATGTTGGAAGGTATTTCCCTCCATGTTTTCCTCCTGCAACCATCATTATGGCTCCTTCTCATAGCTATTACCTATGACCTTCCCGGAACAAGAAACAAGAAAAACAAAAAGCATCTCCTAGAGGAGATCAATTTATCTTATGCACAACTATATACAATGACCCTCCAAATAATATGTCTTCAACTATGACCAACACACATCCATCATATACTTGATGTCATATGGCTACCAACACACATCCATCATATACTCGATGCCATACGACTACGAACACACATCCATCATATACTCGATGTCATACGGCTACCCAATGTTGTCAAAACATCAACACAACCAACCCCTCCCAGAGACCAGGGACAGGTTTTTTGTAATTGGTGGGGATCAAGAACCTCTTGGTCTTTCCCTGAGATCTCACATAACTAATTTCCCCCCGAATTCACACAAAATGGGTAATATAAAATAAATAATCACTTAGCGCCTTATCCACCTCTCTTGTGGAATCATACCCCCGTATAACTCTAGTCCTTGTCCGTCCAACAATGTATTTATTATTAATGATGATGGCACTCTGGCGTCTCATCAATGTAACAATATAGGGTTCGAAACTGGGTTTTGAATATAATAAATAGGGAGTTATTTTCACTTGTCTCTTCAAGGGGGAAACTTGTTATAGAAAAGCTCCAAATACAATAACAATATTAACAAAACATTACATAACCTTCTACTCAATATATACCTATCCATAGAGAATCTTAACAATTATTAACAAAACATTAGATAACCTTCTACTCAATATATTCCTATCCATAGAGAATCCTAACTACCTACAAGCCCACTTATAATGAAGGTAGATTAACTAATTTGAACTTTATTAATTAATATGTCTCTTTTTATAATAAGTGATTATTAACTAACTATTTAATGATCCTTATTCAATGAAAGTGGTCTCATACATTAATAAAATATATAAGAGGGTTAGGGTAGGACCCTAACAAAACTCAAACACAACACACTTGTATATAACTACTTATCACCTATTGAGCTTGAGAAATTGGTGATGGATAGAAAACATGTGGAATAGTTTTGATTAATAAGGTGCATGAGTAAAATAGTTTTGAATAGAAAGTTGTTATTATGGTGTTCATTATGTATACTAGTGGCCCGCACATAGAAATTTATCAGTTTCCTCCTTTGCTTCACTCCCTTTGTAAAATTCCTCAATAAAAAAAACAGCAATAGCAACTGTAATTACACTTGCAAAAACCACAAGTAAATCCTATCTGTAAATAGCAAGTTGTAATATTAATATTTTTGACATATAACAAGTTGTATGGTGTTAACTAGTCAATTATATATTAAAGTTGTATGGTGTTAACTAGTCAATTATATAATAGATAAACACTTTTTAAATATAATTAAAAATATTTTTTCAAATTAGATATTAGATAAATATTATGAAATGTTTTTATTTATTGGAATCAGGCAATATAAATTTAGACGAATTATCTTTTTTTTTTGTTATTTGGAATTTATTTTTGAATGTAGAAATGGATTCAGCATGTTGAAAAATTCCCAGGATACTTAGATTTTACAAAGATAACCACTTAAATCTATTAATCCAACAATTTCTGACCAGATTTCGGACAAATATACCTAAAAAAAATCTTCATTTGGTATAATCTTTAGCCTACTGCTAATTTCAGTATCTCGCAACCACATTACAGAGGGAAATCTTCTCATAAAACAATTCTTATAAGCAACCCCGCAGATCTGACATTCGCTACGATCCTGTTCTGATACTGCTTTTCCATGTTGTGCTGAAAATTTAGATCGAGACAAAGTACCAACTTGGACGAAGCGAATATAAATTTATTAAACTAATTTTGCGGTGCCTGTGCTTCTTGATATTCACTGATACTATGCATTATTTCGTCTGTAGCCATCCCATTTGCCTGCAAAATGCTACTGTGATTGGAGACAAGAATTAAGTGGGGCGCTTATTGAATTCAGACATTGGCTTCAACTGTTTATACCATATAGCTTCTCAACTTTAGCTAGTGATAGACAAGGTTCGCATTTTCTGGTTTTGAATAATCTAGTCAAAAAATCGACTAGATTATGGTCTGGAATATGTGCTCTGCAAATAGTAGTTGGACATGACAGGGAAGAGGGATCTCAGTGGGCATTAACCCCCTGTGTGTATCTGGAATATCGTGGCTGCATTAAGAATTCCTCTTCCTTCCTTGCCTGCCGAACCGGCTATCGGAAGGCAGAGAAAGAGGTCCTAAAAATTCGACTACATACAGGAATCTAGCTTCTTAATTTTTTCACCCATTTTAAGTTACAGGAGTTATAAGACACGAAAACCAAAATCAAACTAAGATCAGGCACTTGCCTTAATGGCCCCTCATCTTTCAGCATTTCCAGTTGTATATCTGAGCACGGATCCAATCAATCCCTGTCCCACTTCTAGAAATTGTACCATCGTCCTGAGGTTGCTGGGAGTCCATGGCAGCTGCCCTGAGAGGAAGAAAAAACTTATTTTCTTCATCCTTTACTTCATCTGTGAATGTACGATTCCCTGCCTTCTTTTCACATGACCGCCGTGATGAAAACACAGCGCTGAAGGAACTGTTCCGGATCCTCATCGACTCCTCGGTTTCCTGCACAGAAAATTTATACGAATGGAATGAATTGGATACCCAAACAAACTCAGACCGAAACTGAAATTGCTGTTTGGCCAGTTGGGTTAGTGTGGAGAGGGGACTGCCGGGAAGTCTACCGGATCTCAGCCGGCGGCACACCGCTTACTGCCGGGAAGTCTACGGGATCTCACCCGGCTGCACACCGGTTACCTGTTTTCGTCAAAACGTTTACCTAATATCTGAGAGTGTTATTCACCACACCTCGTCGGAGTCCGCATCATAAATTTAATAGGTGTAAAATAATTTTGCCCACAGCATAGGGGAATGGTATTAATTTACTGCCATGTGTATGGGGGCTTTTGAAAATAGTGGAGGGGCGTAATAATACGAAAGAGCAGTACAAGAATTGGAATATTTTTTGAAAGGTTTATATCTACATATGGATTTGGAATATTTGTTTGTGGGGTCCTTCATCGCTACATTATAATCCAACTCACACCCAATGATGGAGGTTGTTATTTGTACAAATCAATTGAAAACTCTTTCATAAATAATAACTTTTGAAATATTTGTATGTGGGGTGGCCCTTAAAATATGAGTATGGATTCGCTTGAAAGATTTGCGTGTGAGGTTGGTATACCCTACCATAAAACTCATAAATGGGTTACAGAAAGTAAGATTGCTTTTTTTTTCATTATTTAAAATGATAATTTTTACATGTTTGTTTTAGTCATTTATTGAGATAATTATACAATAATAATAATAATAATTTATTTTTAAGGTCATTGCTAAGTCGGAATCAAATAAGTATATGAAACTCCTTCTATCTAATCATTTGACTAATAAAGTTTATGGAGGTATACATACTCTACCCTACCCTACTTCCTGGTTTTGAACTTGTGACCTCTTAAAAGAAAACACGTGTTGTGAAGTTTATTATTGTTTATTATTAGACATAATAATTAACATAAATTGCTAGGAAAAGTATTTTATTATTTATATAAATATATAATGTATCTATTATTAATGATGTGTTTTTTTCAAAGTTAATATTGTTTATTATAAAAATAAGAAAAAATATAATAAATCTTCTTTACAATTTCATTTTATATTTAAATATAGTAAAGATGAAAGTATTAAGATCATTATGATTATGTACGTCTAGATTTTATATTATCAAGGGTAGGACATGTTAAAAAGAAATGATCCTCACTCTCAATTTCCTTTGTATCATAAATTTTACAAATGTGCTCATCTCAAGGTGTTTTGGGTTAGTTTATGTTGGGATCCTCTTTAGGAGTGTAATGGGGTCAAGGGCTCATTAGAGTAATAATAGTGGAGGCCATTCAATGTAAGGTGGACTAGGTCCACCATGTTTGTTATTATTAAATAAGACCCACTATGGTAGTTGGTATTGAATAAATATAATGTGACATCATTAAATAAAGTTCACTAGGTAGTTAGGAGGTTGTATAATTAGGGCTTTCTTGTTATCTACAAATGAGAATGGAGTCTTCCTTATGGGATAGGTGTAGACTTTATTGTATTTGGAACTTGGTTCATTTAGAGGTCATTCAAACATAAGCGGCAAGTGAGTATGAGTGGATTCCTTCCATAAAATGATCATTTTATTGCGTTGTCCTACATTAAGAGTTTTTTATATTAATAAAGTGTGGATCATTTTTATATCTTGTTCGTGATTCAATTTATCAGGTTAAAGATCATAACAGTCTAATGATGAAGTAAGATAATCTTGTAGCAAATAGATCATTTTTCCAATAAAAAATATGATAAGATTTTGGTACTAGTTTTGGGCATGAGTAGAGTTCTACCACGATCTAATCATGGAAAATTTTAGGGGCTAAATTTCTCCCATGGGCTAAAATTTCCATGTATTTTTCCAAAATCAAGATTCGTCAATTTCTATTTTTCTCTAAAATCATTCGCCCGAATTCTATAGGATAAATTTATTTTATTGTAAAAATAACCAAATTTTTCTAAAAACTATACAAAATTTGTAGAATTCTATAAGAGTTCTTGCAGTTTAAGAATTATTAAGAGTTGTCAAGGTTTCTACACTTTAAGGTAAATATGGATCGTTCAAATTTTCCCTGCATCCAAGGTTCATGCATATTGAAACAATACCCTTAGAGCTTTCACCCAATTTTGAATCAACCTTAAGCATAAAAAATTCAATAAGAGTTCTTGAATTGATGGGAACACTAAATTTTTGTTTTTTTTGGATTTTCGAAACCAGAGGAAATTTTGCTATGTAAGATAAAACAACTTTTTCTAGCAACCAATGTCACTATGGAGCTCATGGGCATTGGTCTTGATTTTAACAATATTCATTCTTTAACTCGTAATATTGAAAAATTAGCTTTGAATGTCAAAATTAAGATGGATAAAATATTTGTAGTCTTTCAACTTCCTCTTATTGATGATTTCATTATCGTTCCAAATCTTATCTTTAATTTCATAGGAATGTAAGATTTAATGTTATCAAAATTTATAAATTTGTTTGTCTTGCTTTATGTTCCAATAGTCAAGTTACACCTTTGAATATCTACTTAATGTATTTTAAGATTATGATGGTTCTTACTCATATTAGATGCAATAAAATCAAGCCTACTCTTTCTCAAGTTAATTAATTTATGGGTGAGTGCAAGCTAATGATGGTCTCTCATGACGCGTTAGTGGCAATGCAAACATGGAAAAACAACAGTAAGTTAACTTGGAGGGATTATTCAAGGTACTTTTACAATGAGTTTAAATATGGTGTAAGAATATGAAACATAGGAAATTGAATTATCTTTCCGAATATACAACTTTTATTCATAGACATTGTGAATAACTAGGTCAAATTTGATTTTTGCTAACAATGGTATATTAATTTTCTAACAAAATATAAAGTATATGTTTTTGTTCGTGAAGGTGTTGAGTTTCTTAAAAATGGAAATTTGTTCCAAAAAACTTGTATACTTGTAGAGAACCTGTTTTTCTCGTGCCATGTATTTTTTGGAAATATTTAATGTGAATTTTATATATTTTTTAAATTATCAAAGTAAACATGTGTTTGAAAGTACAACATCTTTTGTTCGTGCAGGCTAAAAGGGTCTTAACATGATCAAAACATTTTTTTTTAGATTGTAGGTATTGGTCTCCTCTAGTGTTGCATATTACTCATTCGAGAAATGGTTAAGCTGAGAAAAAGTTATAGAATAAATAAGAGAGATATTTATTCTAGGATTTTGATATAGGTGAAGACAAAAATAAATTAAAAATAGTAAACAATATATATTTTTTTAATTATATATTTGAAATCTTCATATCCGACTCGATCTATGTCTATAGTTTCGTCAACAACTAAATTCTTTATCCTATAGAAAAATAACATCAAAGACAAAGATATAGAGGGGTATTAACAAAAACTAAGGTTTTTATCAATTTGCAGACCGAACCACTAGGTTTTTCATCCCGAACCTAAATGTGAGCCAACCAAGTCAGCACACACCTTGTCAATCCCACCCAAAAAAAATGAATTCAAACGAGCATGCACACACTCCTAGAAATCATTTCCTTATCTATATTTATCCTCCCTCTCCTACATCTACCCCCCCCCCGGCCTCTTTATCTCACTCTCACTCTCCCTCTCTACCCCCCTTTTCTGTCTCCCTCTCTCTCCCTCGCACTCCTATACATGGTAAGACCTAGACATGGAAAGAATTAGAGATCGCAAGACATGGAAATACCTAGAGCTAGACCTTACCTTGACATGCCTCATACTCTCACACCCACTCCCTCTCTATCCCCCCCCCTCTCTCTCTCCATATGTCGCTTTGTCCCTCACTCCCCTCTCTCTTCCACCCTTTATCTCTCTCCTCATTGTTAGTCTCAGTCTCAGTCTCTATGCCCCTCTTTCTATCTATATCCCCCCTCTTTGTCTCCTTCTTTATCCCCCTCGTCCTCTCATTCTCTCTCTACCTCCATTTTATTTCTCCCTCTCTGCTTCCCTTCCTCTCACTATCGCTCTCTCTACCCCTCCTCTTTGTCTTGCTATCTCCCCTCCTTCCTCCCTATTTGTCTCTACCCCTTCTCTTTGTCTTCCTCTCTCCCCCTCTCACACTCTCACACACTCTCTCTCTCTCCTCACTATCCCACTATCTCTCCTCTGTCTCTCCTACATCTACCCCTCTCTTCTACATTTACCTCTCTCTCTACCCCCCTCTCTATTTCCCCCTCTCTCCCTCTCACACTCTCACACACTTTCTCTACTACCTTACTATGCCTTGCTCTCTCTCCCTCCAACACACAATATCTACCCCCCCATATGTCTTCCTCTCTCTCCCTCCCACACTCTCGCACACACACTTTGTTAGATTTTATAGCTTGGGTGGTACTCCACATGTTTTGTCTTGTAAGTGGAAGCATCCTTATATTTACACTACTAGGCACTTGACTTTGTAATGGGTTTTTATAAAGTTGTAATAAAGTGGTTCTTTTAGTAAAGTGAATTTTTATTAAGTGTACCTTCTAATATTAAAGTGAATTTATTTCATAAAGTGCACTTATGTTATAAAGTGAATTTGTACTTTAATATTTTAAGTGATTTATTTTGGAGGGAATGAATAATGTCCCTTGATCATGTAAAGGCAAGATCAAACCTTGGCCTTTTGATTTAGGGATGGGGAAGGTGAAAACACACATGGAAGGTGAAAGGTCACTTTAGAATTATAAGATAATGCATTGGGTAGTGTGCAAGACACAATGATAAGAAGGGATTGAGATATTTATGAGAGAGCTTTGAAGAGGAGAGGAAAGGGCAGCAAGATGGGTACATTTCCCAAGGGAGGTTGGGGACATTTCCCAAGGAAATTTTCTTTCTTGAAGTGACTGATATTTATTGTTGAGAGGAGGTAGTACTATATGGATCCATACAGTCAACAAAAGAAGGAAGAGGGCACACATTTCGAGGCATATTATGGGCACAAATTTCAAGGTTGTTTGGAATGTTTCTTGTTGCAGCAAGGTTGTACATGAGCAGACCGTACAACTATTTTTTGGAACATTTTTCGAGGTTCTGCCCAGTAAAGGAGGGTCGTACAACAATACATATTTGGAACGGGTTTCTAGGCAGATTATTGTGGGATTGTTCGGTGCTGTAAGAGGTATTCTCTTGCTGGAAATTCTAACTTGTTGCTGATATAACTTTCCTGGAGCTAATAAAATCTCTCTCTGTCTTTGGGTTTCCCCACATTAGGGTTTTCCCTGGCTGGTTGCCTAAATTTCCGAGTATTACATGGATGTGTAATTGGTGTTCATTGTGTTTATTCTACTGCAAAAGTGCTTAACAATGTGTATTTTTTCTCATAATATTTTTTGAATGTGGGTTTAATGCATCTCAAAGTTCATAGATGACAATTATCTCTAGGTTGCTAAGTGTATGACAAAATTTGTGCATGTTGATTTTTTCATTAAATTTCTACATGGTATCAGAGCTTGGGTTCTGAGGTACAATGAGAAGTGTTATTTTTGGGCAAGATTTGAAGGGGGAAACTTGATTGTTTATACAATTGATAGGGAGATGGTTGTTTGCATCAGGTATGAGGAACGGTTGGGAGGGATTTCCAACTATTTGCAATGGAAAGTTAGGATGTCGACTATTCTCAGGGAGAACAAAATTTGGAGCTTGGAACTTGGCTCATTGAGAGGTCATTCAAACTTAAGCGACAAGTGAACATGAGTGGATTCCTTCCATAAAAGGATCATTTTATTGTGTTTTCCTACATCAAGAGCTTTTTATATTAATAAAGTGTGGAGCATTTTTTATATCTTGTTTGTGATTCAGTTTATCAGGTTAAATATCATAACAATCTAATGATGAAGTAAGATAATCTTGTAGCAAATAGATAATTTTTCCAATAAAAAATTTGATAAGATTTTGGTACTAATTTTGGGCATGAGTAGAGTTCTACGACGATCTAATCATGGAAAATTTTAGGGGCTAAATTTCTCCCATGGGATAAAATTTCCATGTATTTTTCCAAAAACAAGATTCGCCAATTTCTATTTTTCTCTAAAATGATTCACCCAAATTCTATAGGATAAAAGCATTTTAATGCAAAAATCACCAAAATTTTCTAGAAACTATACAAAATTTGTAGAATTCTATAAGAGTTCTTGCATTTTAAGAATTAGTAAGATTTGCCAAGGTTTCTACACTTTAAGGTAAATATGGATCCTTTACATTTTCCCTACATCCAAGGTTCATGCATATTGAAACAATACCCTTAGAGATTTCGCCCAATTGTGAATCAACCTTAATCATAAAAAATTCAATTAGAGTTCTTGAATTGTTGGGAACACTAAATTTTTGTTTTTTTGGATTTTGGAAACGAGAGGAAAGTTTGCTATGTAAGATCAAAAAACTATTTCTAGCAACTAATGTCATTGTGGAGCTCATGAGCATTGGTCTTGATTTTAACAATATTCATTCTTTAACTCGTAATATTGAAAAACTAGCTTCGAATGTCGAAATTAAGATGGATAAAATATTTGTAGTCTTTCAACTTCCTCTTATTGATGATTTCATTATCGTTCCAAGTCTTATCTTTAATTTCATAGGAATGTAAGATTTAATGTTATCAAAATTTGTAAATTTGATTGTCTTGCTTTGTGTTCCAATAGTCAAGTTACACCTTTGAATATCTACTTAATGTATTTTAAGATTATGATGGTTCTTACTCATATTAGATGCAATAAAATAAATCCTACCCTTTCTCAATTTAATTAATTTATGGGTGAGTGCAAGCTAATGATGGTCTCTCATGATGCGTTAGTGGCAATGAAAACTTGGAAAAACAACATTAAGTTAACTTGGAGGGATTATTCAAGGTACTTTTACAATGAATGTAAATATGGTGTAAGAAGATGAAACGTAGAAAGTTGAATTAGATTTCCGAATATAAAACTTTTATTTATAGACATTGTGAATAACTAGGTCAAATTTGATTTTTTCTAACAATGGTATCTTAATTTTCCAACAAAATATAAGGTATATTTTTTTGTTCATGCAGGTGTTGATTTTCTTAAAAATGAAATTTTGTTCCAAAAACTTGTATACTTGTATAGAACCCGTTTTGGAGGCCTAAACAGTGTTTTTTTTGGCTCGCTATAGTCAAACTGTAGACAGAATTAGATTTTGACAACGAAATGTGTAGTTGTCTGAAAGACCTTTCCAACGAGATATCACGCACCTAAAATGGAGGTCGTATGAAAAAGTTATGACCCCGAGAAGTTGAGGTACCAACTTACCCATAGGGGCCCATGTGACTTTTGATGTTTCACCTCCTAGGGTTAGGTTTTTGGATGTCTAGGGTTTTGGAATTCATGAGTAATATAAAAAAGGACTCTAGAGCCTCATTGTGATTCATTTTTCTCAGACAGATGCACGTAGCATCCACATCTCTTCTTAGAGATAGCTACCACCATTCGAGCAAGTGTTTCAGTTCTGCAGTTTTACAGTTTCATCCTTTTTCATTATTCAATCAAAGATATTGTTCACTGGATTTATGTGTTATTCTTCATATCTTTGCGTTTATTATATTCAATCTATTATTCAGTTCGTTCCCCTCCTAAATCCAGATCAACAATGCTCCTTTTCTCGTAAGAAACTGAACCAAGTCCCAAGTATGCGTATTTACCAGGGAATACATTTTGTCTTTCATGCCTTTCTCCCACTTCTTTTTAGTGTATATCTGCATTGCCTCTTCATAACATTCTAGTTCACCAGAATCAGTCAACAATAAATAATATAATCAAGGAGAGTATCGTTCGGGGGGTCTACTTAACCTGGTATATATTCTAACAACACATGTAGGAGTTTGAGGTACATGTTTCTCCTATTGTACATTTTTATTTTCTGGTACCTTTGGAATTTATTTTTTAGTGATCTCATCAAGCACTGTGTATTCTGGGTTTTTTTCCCCTATTTCTTTCCCTACAACTAATCTTTATACATGACCTTCTCATTGAATATTACATATCTACTCCTAACTATTTTGTGATTTTCATAATCCCATAAGCGATAATGAAAATTATTAACATCGTATCCAATAAAGGTACACTTCTTGGATTTTGCCTCAATCTTTGTTCTATTTTCTTTATCAATATGGACAAATACTTCACAACTGAAATTCTTCAAAAAATAATAGTTTACCTTTTTACCTTTCCATTCCTCCTCTGGAATTTCGCCATCCAAATATCTTGAAGTTCCCCTATTTATTAAGTAAACAATGGTATCTACATCATCTTCCCAAAAATTTAAGGGAAAACCAACATGCAATCTCATAATCCTCACACGCTCCATGATTGTCCTGTTCAAAATTTCTGAAACACCATTTTCTTGTGGTTTTCGTGGAACTGTTTTCTCTCTAGGAATACCATGGTATGAACAGTAATAATAAAAATCCTTGCTGCAATATTGACCTTCATTTTTTGATTTGAGACACTTCAACCTTTTTCCTGTCTCATTCTAAACCAAATCTTTCTGTTGGTAGCAGGCCGAAGTGGATAGAAGGATGATCGTGGGAAATAAATCTTGTAGAGAGAGGAGCAACAACTGGAAGGAAACACAACACAGGCACATGAAAGAAAGCATGCACAAGGAAAGAAACAGCTGGAAGGAAGAACAAAATGCGCACATGAGGGGAAGACCTAATGTCAGTAGGGTTAGGGTTTTGGTAATGTATTATAATGGTTGAAGAGCCAAAGATGTATAAATATCGATACAGAGGTATTGTAGGTTGTTATTGTTATTGTTCACATATTTTGTAGTTGTTCCGATTTAGTTAGTATTCGGGTCTACATTTTGTTGTATGAACTATTTTGTATGTTGTTGAGCTAGAGGAGACGAGAGAAGGTAGATCTTAAGGATTAGATCGCAGGATGAGGATCCCGGTGCGAACCCGTTCACCTCATATAGATCTTACCCATCTGAGGAGAGTTGTAAGCACACAACGTTGTAGATGCAGAACTATCATAATAAAAGAGTCAAGAGCCAAATATTTGTGGACGTAGCCTAGGAGGGGGTGAACCATGGTAATATCTGTGTAATGTGATGAATGCATGCATATATTTATCCTCTTTTCAGTAGTTAGTCGTTGTGCTTAATGAGTGAATGAGTTATTATATTGCTTGTTTAAATACTATCATGATACTGAGAGAACAAACTATTGAAGTTACTACATAGTCGTGAATAATAGTATGTTGCATTTACTAGTTCTAATAATGGTTCAATGGTCGAGTTCTCATATCTCATACTCAATCCTAGGTTGTAAACACCTGAGCCTTAAAACCACCCAATAAAGCTATCTCGGGTGAGACTGCGCAGTGCATTCTGTGTGTTGTGTTTCCTTCTAGTTTACCAGGAGGGCCGATAGTTTTAGAGGCCTTATTGGAAACCTAAAAGATATGAACCCTGGATCAATAACGCATATGGAATAGAAGAATATATAACCAACAAATGGTTCTATTTCCATTGGTAGGAACAAGAGAGGATTGAGTACATAAGATAAGTCGAACATTTGTTGGAGGTAGATTAAGAAAAGGTTAGGGTAGAGACCAATGAGCCATTAGAAGGGAATGTTGAGACCGTGGAATCCCACAAAAGAAGAGATCGAAAGATGGTTGAGAACAAAAGAGATATATTTTTCACAGAAAGACAATAGAAACCCTAGAATAAAACCTCACAAATATCTTGAGAAATACGTGTTTACTGATTTTCATGAAGTCTTTTTCTGCAACTTTTGGCATCTACTGCAGGAGTGGATACTAAGGTTGAAGGATAACCACACGGTGAACCAGATTCGATAGTTAGATGGGACCTTAGTACAACTTGAGAAGTTACAATAGGTGAGCAACAAGTTCACTCGCGCATTGGACTTTTGGCTTGACAGTATTGTGGTAGGGTTTATAACAGAGTTTGCAGTTGACACAACAAAGTCATACAACAGAGAATGAATTTCTACACGGACCTCGAGGAAGTTACATTCGATCACTGTATACTTCTATTAAGATATTTCTATATAAAAAAGGTGTAATGACAATGAAATCAGATAACTAAACTTACCTACGTGCATGGGGGAAGGGGGGAAGCACTGACAGAAAGAGGAGAAATGGAAGGAAGAAAGGATAAGGGCAAGAAGGAGGAATCCTTGAACCCAATCATGATGGATGACAACCAGATCAAGTAGATCTTGGCATCAATGGGAAAGACACGTAGTGGAGTACCCTACCAATACAAGGTGAATACCAAGAAGAGATCCATAGTTGCGAGGGAAGGATTGGAGAGTGATGAGGAAGAGGTAGAGGATATCTGGGTTGTGGAGCGGATTGAGGAAATCCTATGTGCAACATATGATAGGAATATGAGAGGTCTAAGAGTGGGAGGATAAGGCAACCATCCTATCCATATTAATGTTAGTGTCGAACCCATAAACCCATGTGCGACTAATACAACAAAGATAACACCACTGTTTAGACAAACGAAGTTCAGAAGCAGTCAGACAACACGAAGCACATCTACAAAAGGAACAACAATTGGAGGAGCCAGTTCAGGAAGCACTAGTGAGGTATCTACACCATGTGGAGGTAGTAGTTCAACATTCAAGATGGCAGGAAATGATCCCACCATCAGATTAACAGAATTTCTAGGAGAAGTAGAAGAAGACCCTGAGAAACATTTGTTCATTTGTGCAAAGATCTGGGAAGCAAAATAGATCATTGATTAAGATACTAAACTTGTGTAGCTAGCTATTACKCTAAGAGATCATGCACTAGACTAGTACATGAGTGTAGACACAAACAGAGCCCCTGGGACAACAAGGACACTAGCAGTAATTAAGAAGTTACTGATAAATGAGTTCTAGAAGCCAAGCTCAGAGGATCAATACATGAATGAGATGATCGAAATAAGACAGAAAACATGAGAGTATGTATGGGAGATTGATCAAATATTCAAGTGACTAAAGGGAAAGATAAATAATCTCATGACCGAGATGCAACATCGACACTTGTTTGTCAATTCACTACTCCCACACTTAAAATACCCTTTACGACAAAAAAAATTTGAGATGCAGGTAGAGGTTCTGCAAGTAGCCTTGCAACTAGAAGAAAACCAGTACTAGCAGAAAAACCCAACTATTGAAGAATTGAAAGAGGATTTGAAGAATCTAACATTTTAGTTGAACCAGAATAAGAAAAAGGACAAACAAGAAGTCGTTTGGTGTACCACATGCAGGACAGAAGGACACCACAAGAACAAATGTCCAACGTTCGCACAGTATATGGAAACATGAATTCCAAATCCGTTACCACCAAGAGGACTATGGTGCGAAATCTGCAAGAATCTAGGTCACGACCCTTATCATTGCACGATGATGCAGAAATACCAGACAGTCCGAAAGAGCTCATATTGCACCTTTTGCAAGTCAGTGTGCCATGAAGACAAAAATTGTACAACTATGGAGCTGATGTGAGAAAGGACATCAGATGAATATAGAGTACAGGTAGAAATGATGAATGGGCAAGTAGCACCACAGTTTAATCAAGTCTCAGATCCATATAACATTGTACAACCACCATATAATACCGCGCAGACACCATACAATAGTGTGCAACCACAGTACAATATGACACAGCCTCAATACAATATTGCATAGTATAATCAAGCACCTTAGTATAATGTACCGTGAGGAGATCGAGCAAGCTACAGAAGAGGAGGATGAGCCAGAGGAGGTTTTAGACGAGGTAGAGGACTATTCACATGTCACAATTTTCAACAACCAGGACATTGTGCAAGGGAATGTTCGCTTCCACCAATGACTTGTATGTATTGTCGCGCATCAGATCATGACACAGAAGAATGTCTGACACTACTAGCAAAGATCCAAGAAAAGAGGAACCAAAACAACCAGAACATTCAGTGGATCTTAGCTGAAGCAAGGGATGAAGGAGGGAACATCAATATCGTTACTCATGGAGGAGCTAAAATAGGAAATGACGCAGCTCGACAAGAACCACCGCAGAATCAATGGGTAAAGAAGAACACTGAACAAAGGAAGAAGTTCGACGCGCAAAAGGAAAATGATACCTTTAAAGAAGCCAGACGAGAATTTCATAAGGAAGATATAGCATTGACTTCAACTACGCAACATAATAAGGAAGCACCAGAATACGAGATGCCGCCATCATTGGATCATACAACGGGATGCAACCCACGGGACAAGTAAGTACAATCAAAGGATTTTTGCAATCATGTGTAAAGGTATTAAGTGATCCATCATATGTGAAAATATTGCAAAACATACTAGAAAAATGTAGCATTGAGATGGAAGGAAAGATAGAAACAAAGACAATCAATCAACTGCACACAAGAAGAAGAACAAGTAGGGAGTTTAGATTGAATGCTAATATTGGAGATTTCAATATGGGGGACATTATACTAGATCTAGGATCTAAAGTTAATGTATTACCAAAGAATACATGGAAGTGCATGGGAGATCCGACATTAGGATACTCACATGTTCAATTAAAATTGGCAAACCAACACAGATTCTTACCAATAGGTAGACTGAAAGGAGTGACAGTCAACCTAGATGGAATGCGCACTAAAGAAGATTTTGAAGTCATTGAAATAGTAGACGACACAACACCTTACCCAACGTTGCTTGGTCTGGATTGGGCGTTTGAAAAAAAGGCCATAATCAATTTGAAGATCAGGAAAATGACATTTGAGTCAAGAGAATACAGGGTGCACCATTAGACCCATCTGAAGGGGAAATATTTGTAGAGCCTACTTTCCTAGACCTAGAGGAAATCGATCAGTTGTACAGAACAATTGTGCGATGAGGATTACGTAAACCCAACTGCAGATGGGGTACTCAGTTGGAGGAGCATTACTTCATGTGTAATAGACTCAGATGCCAGTTTAGAAAAATGCCAGCAAAGGCTACACGAAGTATCCACGAGAAGATGTGAAAGAATAGACCACACAATAAGATGGGTAGGCGCAAAAATCAGAGAACCACCCAGTTTCCAAGGAATAAACGATTTGGAAACATTCTTGACACAGTATGAAGACGCAATGTTAGAGAACCAGAGACTATTAGCACTTGATTTAGCACTCAAGGACACAACTGCAAGATGGTGGGGTGTACACAAGGATACCATCACATATTGGTACCAATGTAAGAGGCTATTGCGCATAAGGTTTGGGGMAGAACAAAAAAACAAGAAACAACATAAGTATGATGGACATAGGGCACCAACAGAACACGTGGAGGCATGTAGAACACTATGGAAAATGACAACCCCATAGGAATGGCCTCATCACTTCATACACAYTATAGAGGGCATACCAACGAACTGGTATACAAACCAGGAGTTGTGCAAAGGAACTGCGACATGGACGACATTGCAACAGAATTTTACTATCACATTTTCATTCAAACATGAAAACCCCAACATAGATCCAGCTCTAAAATAGATAATAGGAGTAATATTTATCAAATAACTAGATATAGAAGTTATCACAGAAGAGAAACAACATAATAAATAGACAGTTAAGGAACTTTTTTCATGCTATCTGATGCAGGAGCATCGCTCCAACTCAGCATAAGTGCCATCCAGCCAACACATCCAGCATGCATTCATGAAAGGGAGAGGTGCAACCCTCTCGTTTTTCAAAATTTAAATTTGAATTTAATGTTGTTAAGTTGATAGAGACCAGACCATGCCTTTGTACAGATAGTGCTTGAGGTTTCCTTTAATGGTTACCTATAGCTAAGTCCATATCAGTCAGGTATGTGGCTTCCTTTTGTGTAATGTAGTCGTAGGAGTAGGAGTTGCTCTGAGATAGCGATAGCACAGAGGCGTTGGATGAGGATAAGCTGAAGAGAGCCCTCTTTTGTAAGGATTTTCTCAAAGAGTAGAGGGGAGAGGGAGAATAGGAGAATTATCAAGTAGATAGATCTTGAGGGAGAGAACTGAGACTCTGTAGCAGTCCAGTTGTTGTAAAAACACATTTTGTATATACATTTGGAGATTAATACAAAGAAAAGTTTTTCCTTCCCATGAATTGTCTGTGCATGATTATGCATTTGAACGTCACTTGTATGCTATAGATACAGGTTATAGATATATTTTACTATCTGTTTATGAGTTTGTTGGTTTCTATCTGGGTTCTTTAGGTTGTGCAAGTAATGCACAACAAAACATTGGAAGTTCTGTAGCCAGTGCAAGGAGTGTGCATCTGAGCTCTGTGGAGTCAGAAAGAATGTGCAAGGAGTGCACACCAGAAATATTCACAGAATCAAGGAGGAGCCTCAAGGTTGTTGAACACCTTGGAGGATGAGCTATGCAGGGGAAGGAACAGAGAGAAGAGACAAAATCTCTAGAGATTCTGTAAAAGATCTGCCAGGCGGGCATTGATTCGATGCAAGTGTGCACGAGAAGAACTCTTTGTCAAGTTCAAAGACAACCAGAGTTAATGTACACTCTATAGGTTCTACAAGGTGTGCATTAAGAAAAGGAGAGCCAAGAGGGCGTGAAGAATTTCTTTTCAAGAAATACTTTGGACCTGAGATTGAGGAAATCTCAGCAGCACAAGGAGTGTATGAGGGTGGACTTATTCTAAGTCCTGAAGCTCAGGAGGAACAATGCCTTTGCGCACAGAGCAACAGAAGAAAGGAGCAGAAGGTTGAGAAACCTTTCGTGGTTTCTGAGTTGACTAAGCTCAGGAGGGGAAGCGTTTCTATAACATATATGAGACCCAAAGGAACCGAGCTCGCAAGGGAAGCATCGAAGGCCGATACCTTCGAGCGTTGAATTTCTTCCAAGTCTCAGAGAGAGCGCGTGCTCAGGAAGGAGAAACAATAGCCGTTGGATTGGTATGGAGAGGAGAATATTTGGACCGTTGAATCTACATCCAGGAAGATAGGAGAGTGTGCAAGGAGGATAGATCTGAACCGTCAGATCTAGCATTAATACCTGATAACCATTGGATCAGGCGAAGGCACACAGGGTTTAAATCCTTGGACATCCACACATTCAGGAATCAGAAGTTGGAGGAACAGTGGAGGCTGCACCCCATACTTGCAATAACTGAGATCGCAAAATCACGCCAGTCGTCGGATCTGGAGCACAGTGGCCTGAGATTCGCTGGATCAAGGATATGTGCATGGGCTTTAGTCCCTGGGAGGTGCAAAAGGAAAAGGATCTGGGCCGTCAGATCTAGCACCAAGGACAGATAGCTGTCGGATCCGGGAGAAGGTGCGAGGGGTTTAATCCCTGGGAAGCCACTCAGAAGGGTAGAACAGATGGTAGAAAATTCGAGGGATAAGTGTCGAGTTTCCCTGAGCCGTTGGATATAGAAAAGGTGCGCAAGGTTTAAGCCTCGTAATAGCAAAAGAAAGAGGACTCATCAAGTCCCGAAGGCATCATGACCGTCCATTTTGGAGGACAGGTGGTAGAGATCTGGATCATTTCGCAAATTCGGGGTTTGTGAGTTTGGAGGGTAGACCAAATTCTTGGTTTCGTGAAGTCCCGAGTTGTGAGGAGCAGGGAAGGAGATCCAGACCATTGGATCCAAGCCACGGGAGAACCATTGGATCAAAACCTCTGCGTGGTATCGTGTATTGGGGGTTCAGGGGTTGAAAGAATTTCTTTTCGACTGTAGAAGTCGCGAAGTGTTGAGCGTCGAGGGCTCGTGTGAACACATGTCACATTCATCAAAAGGGGACCGCGTGGTTGATAGGTGGCATAACAAAAAGTTCCCAGATAAAGGTGGAAGCGTGCGATAGGTGGTGGACACACGTCGCCTGGGAAAGAGTCAACCCATTGTTGAACTTTCATGTTTTGGGGATTCACAAAGGAGGAGCACGGGGGTTCAACACTCCAACTCGCGAAGTCGCAAGTTGCGAGTAGTGCTAAAGGAGTCAACCCATCATTGACTTATCGTGCTTTGGGATTTCACAAAGGAGGAGCATGAGGGTTCAACACTCCAACTCACGAATTTTCAAGTTGAGAGTAGTGCTAGAACTTAGCCCTAGTCGGTGGTTATGCGTGGAAGGTGCTAACAAGGAGGAGCCATACCCATATCGCATCTCGGGTATTGGCGTTTGGAGAAAGAGGAGTCGAGGGTCTTCGACTCACGAACTCGCGAGTTGCGAAAGGAGCTTGCACTAAGGCCAGGTTGTGGTCGCATGGAGATGTAAGGCTCACACTTAGCGTTAAGTTGCGCAGGGTGAGTTTTCAGGAAGGACCTGTGGATTCATTCAAAGGGTTCCAGCAGGAGCCCGAAGAGCCATTTCGTCTCAGAGGAAGATCGATCCAGAAATCGGGAGGTCGCAGAACCCTGCTGAGGTAGGGGGTCTGGATCACTATCATGTGCAAGAGGAAGCACCAAATGAAGACGATCCATGTGATATTCAAATTTAATAAGAATAAGGTGAAAGAGATGTGGAAGTCCCACCCATAGAATCATAATTCATTTCTGCATCGATCAAAGTAAAGAAAGTTAACATCAGGACAACCGAGCATCCCAAAATGGCCAACATTGGAGACTACTAGGATGAGAAAATAGTAGAAAGCATCACAGATTTGCTGCACGAATACAACGACTTGTTTCCTACAACATTTACAGAGATGAAAGGTATAGTAGGAGAATTAGGAGATATGAAGATACCACTCAGAGCTGAATCGAGACCTATAAAACAATGACCCTACAGGATGAACCCAATATATAAACATAAAGTCAAAGATGAGATCGACAGGATGCTTGAAGATGACATCATAGAACTGGTTGAGGAGTTAGAATGGATAAGTCTGATGGTAGTTCAGGACAAGAAGAAAGGAGCGATCAGGATATGCGTCGACTTGACGAAGTTGAATGATGCATGCCTACATGACCCGTTCCCTATACCTTTCACGGACAAAGTGTTAGAGAACATAGGAGGACATGAAGCTTACTCATTCACTGATGGATTCTCAGGCTACCATCAGATTAAGATAGCACAGGAGGACAGATACAAGATCACATTTGCAACAGAATGGGGATCTTACCAATACACAGTCATGCTGTTTGGACTGAATAATGCACCAACAATACTTTCCAGAGTAGTCATTGTTGCGTTTAAGGAATTGTTGGCACATGGGAAGACCTAGGGTTCAACGCTCAAGAGCGCACCAACAAAACCCTAACTACCGACCCTTTCGGCAACACCTGCGAAGCAGATGAAGTCTCACCCGAGGTAGATGTAGGGGTGGTTGCAAGACTCAGATGTATGCAACCTTAGCTGGGACACTGATATGTGATTATATCTTTTATAGGGCACTTAGCATAGATCATTCATCAATATTTAACGCTTATGGTACTTCACAGATAGCACAAAGCATCGTAGTGAATACTTAGACTAAAGATGATTCAATACTTAGCCACAAAAATATAGATTAGATTCAACAGATCAAGCACTAAGCATCTTATATATCATATCTAACATTCATTCATATATCATAAGCAGAGAGCATAACTAGATCTATTTAATCACAACAAGCACTTAACCAAGAAGGAGATAAACACATTAGGTCAAAGCACAAAGCACAATACACAAAGCTACCGTGGTTGACCCCCACCCTACGACTATGTCCACAAAGTCTTCTTATTTATATTATCTCGGTCAAGTGGTTACAACATAGAGCTTCAGTGACCCTTACTTCTCACAGGACATAAGATCTGCGCAGCTCACTAGATCCTTCTTCCTTTCACTTCAGCCCAAAACTACAACAACTTACACTTATCTTTTCAATCTCCTTACAATCATGCATAGAGCACTTGCAATATACATCCACTCACACAGATCCAGCTACTAGCACTAAGCCTTTTTCTATACATCACATAGATGTGTTAGCTCCCAAAATGAATCAGTCAATGTGTTTCATTTTGTAGGTGATAGCATGGTCATTAATAGGATTCTAAATAATTTTTTAGATTTTAAAAGTGTCAAAACATAGGATTTAAAATTGTACCCTAGAAACAAATTGATCCCCAAAAGGCTGTTTTTAAATTTTGTGAAAAAATCTTTTCACCAGCTAACATATGTTGCTAAGTTGATGATTAGCTGGTGAAAGACTCAGCTTTCAACAGTTAAGGTGTACTCCCCACAGGCAAGTAAGTTGGTTAAAGTGCTAAACATGGATTTCACTTTAATGGTTCAAAATTCAAAAAGGGACACGCTCGACACACGTCACACAATCATTATGGAGCGCTAGTTGAAACAAAAGATGATGATGATACCGTTTGTGCAAGTTTTAATAGAACATTATGGTGGATCGTGCTTCTGATTTCGTGAGACAGTAGTGAGAGGGTTGGAGATGATGAATTCACATTCATCATTAGAGACAGTGGAGAAAGTACTTGCCACCCCGCGACATCAAATCAGTATCTTTTGATTTGAATTCATGGTGTTCATAGGTAATATGATATGGTTTCATGTTCAAATTGGTAACATAGAGAGTTTTCACCAGCGCCAGCCCGTCTGTATCAGAGAATTACCATGTCAACCGTGTGCAAATCAACCTAGTTTCGAGTCGCAGATGGAGAGGAAGTGAAGTGGGTTGCTGCTGGGGAAAGCCATTGCCCAACCTATTCACAACAAGGTCACCCAAGATGTTTCCCAAAAATATGGCAAGGTGCCTACTTTGGCTGTTATAATTATGGGTGTGAAGGAATATTCCCAGACTTATGTACGCATGAAGAGGAAAGCATGTGCAGAGGTTGGCTTAAAATCCATTAATGCAGACTTACCAAGAGATGTATCAGAAGAAAATATTCTGGACGCAGTTCTTGACATAAAAGATGATCATGAAGTACATGGCATCTTGGTCTATCTTCCACTACCGCCACACATCAATGAAAAGAAAATACAGAGTGCAATAAACATAGAAAAGGCTGAAAGAGAGCTCAAATTGAACAAGAAGAATCAAGTGAAAAATTGTGTATGCATTCAAGAGGTAAGTGCAGAAAAAACTGATAGAGGAGTTGACTGCAGTATCGAATGCACATGAAACATCAAGGTGATGATTCAAGATTTTGAAGCTTCCCATGAGGGTTGAGGTGTATTTGTTTTAGTGGGGGTTCCTCATTCAGAGGTAGTCTTTGCAATGAATCCTGTAAATTTTCTGAACGAAAGGACGTTGAAAAGAGCCTTTGAAAAATGATGCCTAATATTTCGGGGGACTTTTGACTGCCCTCCTGAGCTCTAAATGCAGATTTGAAAGTACCATTGGAAAGCGTAGGATTTCTATATAACAATCGACTATTCAAGCATGTAAAACAGACTCTCCACGACTCAGAAATTCAATTTTTCCCAAGGCAGTTTTCATTTAAAAAATCTGCGCTTTCACCAGCTATTCTGCCTTGAACTTTGCTAGTTAGCTGGTGAAATCTCTACGTTTCACCAGCTAAAGGGGCGGATTTAGGGAAAATTAGCTAGTGAAACATGTTACATGGCAGCAAGGTCGTATTTTTTCCCATATTTGACTTTTTCTCAACCAAATCTTTCGAGGTTGGTTTCTAAAGATGCATAATAATTAAATATTTCAGATTTAAGGTTTTATCTTGATGTATTTAATGTTTAAGAAGGTGGAAAAGTGAAAATGGTGACCTAGTTCATGAGCAAAAAAAGTGTTTTTTTTTGCCAAAGGTGGCAAATTCGAATTTCTTATGAAGATTCATCAACCTTGGAAGGTCTTCTACATTTGTCAAAGAGTTTGGAGAATATGAAGGCTATCAAGATAGAGTTTGACTCCTTAGATAGGATCTTTTCCTATTTTGTTTTGACTTTCCATTTTTAGTATTCTAGATCCATTTTTATAGGATCTCATCCTACACTTGTTGTATCTATTTTGACTTGACTATTTTTAGCAAATTTGATCCATCTTTCAAGGATCTAGATTTCATCTTGTAAGGCTATAAAGCCAAAGACATTTGGAGCACTAGAGGTGCAATCTAGGAGACATTTTTTGGCTATTGTACTAGACTCTTTATTGATAATATAATCACAGTCCTCTTTTGTTTTCAATGACAGATTTTCTCATATTTTCATTATTCTGTACTTTATTTCAGTTTAGCTTAGCTTCTAAGAATTGTTATCTTCTTATTAAGCTCATGAACTTGAACTAAAGGTTTTCTTGCTATCTTGTATGACCCTGCACATTGTTGTATTTGGTTATCTAGACTAGTATTCTTCATCTCCTATTCAAACTTTGTTGTTTGACCATTGAGTTCTAAAATCATTGTCTTATTCGAATGTATGAAGTGGTCCTTTTCATTAGCTATTGAGTTATCCTATTGTTCCAAGCATACAAAATCTACCATATTCTTAAGTTACCAAGCATTCTTAGTCTACAACCCTAAGGAATTTCTTGGAGTGATAACAAATTGGTGTCGTTGCCGGGGAGAG